>JAVIAB010000050.1:71847193-71959378 GCA_032433765.1 Megaustenia siamemsis
AATTCAAAGTTAGTAAATGTGTCCTATCATTCTCATAATTCAAAGTTAATAAATGTGTCCTATCATTCTCATAATTCAAAGTTAGTAAATGTGTCCTATTATTCTCATAATTCAAAGATAGTAAATGTGTTCTATCATTCTCATAATTCTCTTCTGTGCGAGGATCAATTAATAAACCTCTGTATCGTCGCCACTAGCATTTATGCCATTCTCCATGTTTTACAGCCTTACACGCACATATTTTAATGCAACGTTTACAGAATAATGCGCTCATGACACCTATTTTGGTGAACTTTTCTAAAAACATTCTTAAAATGTATGAACACATAATCTTAGTGTTTGGCCAGGAGGATATTGTTGGAACAGCTCAGATTACAGGGGTTTGTTTTGCTTGACCTTGTGATGTAGTGAGTCCATGCGAATTGTAGGCATGGTTTGCGAAACATGATGATGGTGGAGAATATAAAAGAGGAAGGTGGGGTGAGTAACTGCGAAAAAAGTTGTATCATAAAAAATAGAGACAGGGAATTATATATCAGTGCTGTTAGGTAGAGATAGCAGTGCTACAAGTACGGCAGGCAGTTGTATAAATACAATGCGCAGTAATATAAATACAGTAGGCAGTAATATAAATGCCACAGCTGTTGTATAAATACAGTAGGCAGTACTATAAATACGGTAGGCAGTAGTATAAATACATTAGACAGAAGTATAAATAAGGTAGACAGTAGTATAAATACAGTATACATTAGTATAAATACGGTAGACAGTAGTATAAGTATAAATATGGTAGACAGTAGTATAAATACACTAGACAGTAGTATAAATACGGTAGACAGTAGTATAAATACAGTATACAATAGTATAAATACGGTAGACAGTAGTATAAATAAGTATAAATACGGTAGACAGTAGTATAATTACATTAGACAGTAGTATAAATACGGTAGACAGTAGTATAAATACAGTATACAGTAGTATAAATACGGTAGTCAGTAGAGTAAATACGGAAGACAGTAGTTTAAATACAGTATACAGTAGTATAAATACGGTAGACAGTAGTTTAAATACAGTATACAGTAGTATAAATACGGTAGACAGTAGTATAAATACGGTAGTCAGTAGAGTAAATACGGAAGACAGTAGTATAAATACGGTAGACAGTAGTATAAATACGGTAGACAGTAGTATAAATACGGTAGACAGTAGTATAATTACGGTAGACAGTAGTATAAATACGGTAGTCAGTAGAGTAAATACGGTAGACAGTAGTATAAATACGGTAGACAGTAGTATAAATACGGTAGTCAGTAGTATATATATACATGTATATATATATATATATATATATATATATATATATATATATATATATATACGGTAGACGGTCATATAAATACGGTTAGCAATAGTATAAATGGGGTAGGCGGGGTCTTTAACTATGAAGACAGGAGATGTCGCTGTGTAAAGATAGATGTGAGCTATACAGAAAGATAACAACGTTATAAGGAAGGGAAACAGGGCTGTAACGAAGGTAGGAGAATGCTATAAAGAAGGCACGCAGTGCTAAAGAGGGGAGAGATGCTGCTATAAAGAACGTTATGGCAAAGCTAAATACATCTTCAATTTCTAGTTCCTTATTTATAACCATCTTAATTGTACTCCAAAGGGTGTCAGATAGCGCAATTACTTTCTTGAACGTACATACAGATCTCGGGACAGTCACCCGTCATGGGCCCAGTATAACATAAGACAGTGTAGTTAATGTGTTTAACTTTCCTACAAAATCTTACCATCGTGATTGTTAATGTTGTTATCTCCCCTTTGGAGGCAAAAACACCTCACAGCTGCAGAGCTGGAAGCTGTCAGCGACCCACAGCTGATGACTTGCACCAGGTTCAATGAACCAAAACCACTCAGAGCTTACTCCATCTCATCGCAGTACTTCCAGAAACAGACTAACCTGTCTTGTCTGGCCAAGCGTGTAGGGATCGAAGTGGGAAGACAACCTGGTACTCAAAAATAACATGCTGAAGTCGGATGTGTGAAGACCTTCCCTTTATTTCAGGTATATATCTATTTCTAGTCTAAAGCTAGGCTTACAGCGTGTTTGTTCGGTCCAAACCATCCAATTATTTTTAGTCAGGGAAACGAATGTTTTCCCATTACGCCACCCCAACTATCTTTGAACATCAATGAAGAGGGTAACAAACGAAAGAGAAGAGGTAGACAAAAGCCGATGAAGAAAGCAGTTCCGAATGCAACTCTCTCTATTTATAATTTGACTAGACGTGTTGATATCGTTTTTTTTTTCTCTTCACGTGTTGATATCGTTTTTTTTTCTCTTCACGTGTTGATATCGTTTTTTTTTTCTCTTCACGTGTTGATATCGTTTTTTTTTCTCTTCACGTGTTGATATCGTTTTTTTTTCTCTTCACGTGTTGATATCGTTTTTTTTTTCTCTTCACGTGTTGATATCGTTTTTTTTTTCTCTTCACGTGTTGATATCGTTTTTTTTCTCTTCACGTGTTGATATCGTTTTTTTTTTCTCTTCACGTGTTGATATCGTTTTTTTTTTCTCTTCTTCGTCTTCTTGTTTACATCATCATTTGCCTTAACCATCGATGACGATATTTCGTCGCTAAATATTTTCTCTAGGGAGTCTGTAGTGTTTGTTATCTTCTAAAAGCTGCATGATTTGTGTAGAAGTTTCTACCTTGTCACAAGGTAAAACAGTTAATTTTTTTGTTTCTTTATATATTTAACTTTCCATAATATTACACAATATTTATTTAAGAGTTTATATAGTTTTTCTGCCTATTAAATTACATGTCATTAAAACAGGAATTGTTTACAATCGGCGTGCCTAAAAGCTGCATCACAAATGCGTACCTTGCCAGCGACAAATGCTGGAGATATAGCGTCGTGATATTGTGCCAGGTACAGATTTGTTGGTCTAGCATATATGCAGTGTTATGCAATTCAGAGCTTAGATGGATTGGACATGTAGATCGCATGCCGGTTCAGCAATGATTACGAGACAGACCCATAACCCATCAATCAATAAACAATAACCAATACGTATTACACGACATGTTCCTTTTTTTAATCCCCAGGGGAAGTGACAATGAGGAAGACCAAAATATTCTTGGAGAAGACAGGTGGAAGCATAGATGAAGATGATGGGGAAGACATGGAATGATCTTTAACAGAATGGCAAGAAACAGAACGGCTTGGAAAGTGCTTGTTAAAGACCTTTGTTCCACAAGGGGACTGGAAGTGTTTGTTGAAGACTTTTGTTCCACAAGGGGACTGGAAGTGTTTGTTAATGACCTTTGTTCCACAAGGGGACTGGAAGTATTTGTTAAAGACCTACGTTCCACAAGGGGACTGGAAATGTTTGTTGAAGACCTTTGTTCCACAAGGGGACTGGAAGTGTTTGTTAAAGACCTTTGTTCCACAAGGGGACTGGAAGTGTTTGTTAAAGACCTACGTTCCACAAGGGGACTGGAAATGTTTGTTGAAGACCTATGTTCCACAAGGGGACTGGAAATGTTTGTTGAAGACCTTTGTTCCACAAGGGACTGGAAATGTTTGTTAAAGACCTTTGTTCCACAAGGGGACTGGAAGTGTTTGTTAATGACCTTTGTTCCACAAGGGGACTGGAAGTATTTGTTAAAGACCTACGTTCCACAAGGGGACTGGAAATGTTTGTTGAAGACCTTTGTTCCACAAGGGGACTGGAAGTGTTTGTTAAAGACCTTTGTTCCACAAAGGGGCAGGAAGTGTTTGTTGAAGACCTATGTTCCACAAGGGGACTGGAAGTGTTTGTTGAAGACCTATGTTCCACAAGGGGACTGGAAGTGCTTGTTGAAGACCTACGTTCCACAAGGGGACTGGAAGTGTTTGTTGAAGACCTATGTTCCACAAGGGGACTGAAAGTGTTTGTTAAAGACCTTTGTTCCACAAGGGGACTGGAAGTGTTTGTTGAAGACCTATGTTCCACAGGGCGTTTAAAGTGTGTTTTGTGAAGATCTTTTTTTTCAATTGAAGCTGAAAGTATTTCTTAAAGACCTAAATTCCACAGTGGGTAAAAGGAGGAAGAAGCATAAGTAAATTAACCCCTTAATCAGCCTTATAATCAACCAAGTATTGAGTGAATCATTGAATCATCCATCTTTAAAATAACCAACCAAAGCAACTAATTTATCAACAACAAACAAACAAATAAACCCTCTAGCCAAAGACAGAACATATTAAACAGAACATACTTCTTTGCTTTCATCTCAAAGTGGTGTTTTGGTTAAATTCTTTGCAATTTGGCAGCATTTATGGATGAAGATGCCCTGAGCCGTGTACATTCAACTCATTTATAACATTTTTATATTTCATGGAAAGTAAATGATTATGTCTTCAGACATTCTCGTGGAAACCATCTGGTACAAGAAAACAAGGCATTACTACGCAGAACAATTACTTGGGAAGTCTCAACCATGGGACTATGAAACAAACAATGCCTACAAGAGTTAGAAGCAAATTGTCAATCATGCAGAACTCAATATGACTTCCGCCCTATGTGCCGTCATTAGCCTTACAGAAAAATGAAAAAAAAAAAATAATAATGAAAGTGGTAGGAAACTCTTTGTACAAAGCTTCGCAGCAGGAGGCAATCTGATCATCAGAAGTGACCTCCCGTCGAGCAAGTGTTTTGGCCCTTTAACTTCTTGACACCTGTTTATGTATGAATGATCTGTTATCAGTTAAGGCGCGAAACAAAAAGAATGGCAAATTTATGAGTTGTTTGCGTGCAGTATTCGATGTTCAACAATAAAAGTGTATCTATTGTAAGACACTATTCTGTTTTATCTATGGAACCAGTTTCGTTGAAGTCAGAAATTTCCCAAGTCGGCTCCAGCACTTGTCACAGTATTTCCCAAAATGCGTGGATATATTACGTTGACAATGCCGCTCCATGCATGTCCTACTCTCTCGCATAGACGACAAATTCAAACCGCTTTGGTGGAGGCGAAGGCGCGCCTCACAGCACCAGAGCTGCAAGTTGTCAGCGACCCACAGCTGATGGTTTGCGCCAGGATCGGTGAACCAGAACTATTCAGACCCTGCTCCACCTCTCCGTGGTGCCTTCATTAACAGACTAACCTGTCTAGTCTGGCCAAACGAGTAGGGATCGAAGAGGGAAGACAACCCGGTACTCAAAAATAACATGCTGAAGTCGGATGTGTTGGACCGAAAGGCGCAAATATCACCGTTCTTCTGCAAACCTCAACACAACGTATCTACGCTCACATGAAGTCCTTTTAAGGACGGATGATGAAGAGGTGTACTCCTCTAGTCACCGCAAGAAAGCAAGCAAACCTCTTTAGTCACCTCTTATGACACGTGTGGGAGATAACAATGCCCCCCACTCCTTGGGAGCCCCGTTAGCTACACGGGCAAAATATACAGCTTTTTCTAATTACTTTGAAAAGATACAGCTTTCTCTATTTACTTTGAAAACATACAGCTTTATCTAATTACTTTGAAAAAGATACAGCTTTCTCTAATTAAATTGAAAAAGATACAGCTTTCCCTAATTACTTTGAAAAGATACAGCTTTCTCTAATTACTTTGAAAATAAACAGCTTTCTCTAATTGCTTTGAAAAGATACAGATTTCTATAATCACTTTGAAAAGATGTAGCTTTCTCTAATTACTTTGAAAAGATACAGGTTTCTCTAATTACTTTGAAAAGATACAGCTTTCTCTAATCACTTTGAAAAGATGCAGCTTTCTCTAATCACTGAAAAGATACAGCTTTCTCTAATCACTGAAAAGATACAGCTTTCTCTAATCACTGAAAAGATACAGCTTTCTCTAATCACTGAAAAGTTACAGCTTTTTCTAATCACTGAAAAGATACACCTTTCTCTAATTACTTTGAAAGTATAATAGAAGAATACTGAGCTTTTTATCTTCCTATAAATATATACATGAGCATATCAACTAAAGGATCAGTGGCAAACGACTGTGAGATATGTCTTTCTCTTTTTGCTGCCAAAGAATTAGCCAGACATAACTTTTTGTGATATTTTATAGGCAGGCTTAGAACAGACACGGAGGTCTTTGACGTGTGCATGCACAAATAAGTGGGATCATTTTATGTAAACAAATTCAAACAGATGAAAATGACTGAAATGTGGAATTATACAAATCATCAAATTGTGTTGTTGATATAAAAGGGGACTTGGCAGACAAAACAAATATTTACATCCGCTTGGAAATAAAAGCACGGGTCAGAATGCTCACTAAAGTCGTTAATTTGCTTTGCGTTAAGGTGTCTGGAAAGAGCAGTCAGACAGTACAGAACAGTTAAATAGACGTTACAATAAGTAGAATTTGCTGTTAGATAAGCTATGTTGTTTGACAGAGAGTACAGTCAGACACAAGTTTGAACAGCACGGGCAATCAAATATTAAATAGAGTGAGTTGGAAAGTTCAATCAAATATTAAATAGAGTGAGTTGAAATGTTCCTGATTTACAGTAAAATGACATATCTTTTTTGTATTTGAGTGTCGAAGCTACAGTGAATCTATGATACTGAGACCCGAAGCTACAGTGAATCTATGATACTGATACCCGAAGCTACAGTGAATCTATGATACTGATACCCGAAGCTACAGTGAATATATGATACTGATACCCGAAGCTACAGTGAATCTATAATACTGATACCCGAAGCTACAGTGAATCTATGATACTGATACCCGAAGCTACAGTGAATCTATGTTACTGATACCCGAAGCTACAGTGAATCTATGATACTGATACCCGAAGCTACAGTGAATCTATTATACTGATACCCGACGCTACAGTGAATCTATGATACTGATACCCGACGCTACAGTGAATCTATGATACTGATACCCGACGCTACAGTGAATCTATGATACTGATACCCGACGCTATAGTGAATCTATGATACTGAGACCCGACGCTACAGTGAATCTATGATACTGAGACCCGACGCTACAGTGAATCTATGATACTGAGACCCGACGCTACAGTGAATCTATGATACTGAGACCCGACACATTCGACGTTCCCTTAACAATAATTTTAGACCGAACTAGCCTTCATTGTTCAATCCTTGCACTCTTTGCAAGGCTAAGTGCCTTGTTTCCTGTGCCAACACATGAAAGTTATACGACGTCTCGGTCAGCCCTGGTTTATGACCCATGCATTAACCATCAGAAATATACCGTAACAGCCATCAACCAATTCAGTGGAACGCGAACAGAAGAGCCATAACAGATAAAGAAGAACAACAAAACAAAGTTTTGCCACACTCAATGGAGTATAGAGAATATGACGTCAGTAACAGTATTATAGTTCGTTCACAAATTCGTGCCCACAGAGTTGATCAATTATCTCGGAAATTGTTTGATGAATTTCTGTAATTTATTTTTCATGAAACCTTTTTTTTTTTTCACCGACCTTCAGATTTTATAACATTTAAGTACAGAGGTAGTCTGAATTTTGCACAGATCGTTTTCTGTTATATAATTCCTTGCAAATGTGCATGAACAATAACAGTTACCCTTTGCATAGTGATGAATTTACACTTTAAACTCTTCATGGTTTTAAAAATCAAGTGATCACTTCACAACAGCTTACAAATTATCACATATAAAGGGATATATATTAATAGTAAATATTTTGTCAAAATTCGTCTGTGGACCAATTTAACAAGAAACCAGAAATGACATGACAAAAAAAACCTCGGAGTGGCAATCGTCTTACAAGTTAAGAGTGCGAAACGGTGCTAAGAATGTGTGCTGTGCACGTGAAAGTTGCCTTTTTAATTGGTGACTTGATTACAACAAATCTGGGTGTTGTAAAATCCTAAAATCTTGGACAAGCAAGAAAATCATATTTTTATATACCTCAAATAAGCAAAAATCTTTCCTAAATGCATGACAGTAGGGCAAAAAAAAAATCAGGCTGAAGGTCGGTGAAAAATTAAGATTTCACGTAAAAGAATTACAGAAATTCATCAGTTTCTGAGATCATTAATAAACTCTGTGGGCACGAATTTGTGAACGAACTATAGTTATATCACTGGTACAGTTTTGTTTAGTGAGGTCAGTATTACGCCAATGCTGTCTGTCTTTTGCCTTTAAAATTCGTCTGTACCATTTTGATACTAGTTGAAATTATAACCAACCATCAAAATTTCACTCAACCTGACATCCCTGACGGACTAGCTCCATCACAGTTGTTTCTCATTGATACTTTAATTCATTTGCTTATTTGTTTCTTTCCGGCAAGATAAAATACATATGCTTCTTTTATTACACATTCCATGTTAAAAAAAGTAAAGAGCCCTGTCACGCCAAGTGGCGTGTAGGGAATATGATGTTAGTGACCATAATTTTTATAGACCTTCGGCTCGTGATTTTGGAGTAATATGGTCGGAATTACGCCCGTGCCGCTTTACTTTCCCAGAAAATAATCCGGTACCCATTAAAGCTGGGTAAACGTGGAAGCCGTCGGTTGGGATCGAACCCGACCTCTTGTCCATAGTAGCCCAGTTCACTAACCACTGAGCTATCGCCACTCCTACACGTTCCATGTGATTAGAAGAAACTATCTTTTAAAATAAAAATAAAAAAACTGTTGCGGTTAAGAATTGATATTTCCTTCCCTGAAACTAGCAAATTTGTCAGTCTGTGTTTTTTTTTATTCCACAGAAAGAAAAGATTCTAGAATAGTCTTCATTTAAACATAAATACTTACTGCAGCTAAAAAGTGGTCTATTCTGTATGTCTCATGTCACAATTTGAAACCACTACCATAAAAGAATAGGTATGGCAAAAAGTAATTGTAATGCCATGAAAAATATACTAACAACAAAACAAATATCAACAGGGCTGAAACTAAGAATGGCAAAATGTTACATCTTCTCAATATTCCTGTATGGTGCAGAAACATGGACATTAGACAAGAAAACAGAACACAAAATTGAAGCCTTTGAAATGTGGATTTATAGAAGAATAGGTAGAATTGGATGCAAACAAAAGATAACAAACGATAAAGTTTTAAAACAACTGAAAATAAAAAGAGAACTACTAAATACAACTGAGACAAGACAAATGAAATTTTTGTGGCATGTTAAAAGACACAACAGCCTACTAAAAGTAATATTGGAAGGAAAAATACAAGGTAAAAGAGGCAAAGGTAGACCAAGACTAACATGGACGAGTAACATCAAAAGATGATCAAGTCAATCTATGACAGCCTGCACCATCAAAGCAAGAAACAGAGTAGAATGGCGATCCATAGTAACCTTCGCTGTGGAGAAGGCACACGATGATGATGATGATGACCATAAAATATTGATTTTCAAAATAAGTGGAACATACCAGCCTGACGACATCTGACACATAAACACTTCAAAATGAGTGGATCATACCAGCCTGATGACATCTGACACATAAACACTTCAAAATGAGTGGATCATACCAGCCTGACGACATCTGACACATAAACACTTCAAAATGAGTGGATCATACCTGCCTAAGGAAATCTGACACATAAACACTTCAGAATTAGTGGAACATACCAGCCTGATGACAAATGACACATAAACACTTCAAAATGAGTGGAACATACCAGCCTGAGGAAATCTGACACATAAACACTTCAGAATGAGTGGAACAAAACAGCCTGAGGACATCTGACACATAAACACTTCAGAATGAGTGGAACAAAACAGCCTGAGGACATCTGACACATAAACACTTCAGAATGTGTGAACCATACCAGCCTGATGACATCTGACACATAAACACTTCCGAATGTGTGAAACATACCAGCCTGATGACATCTGACACATAAACACTTTAGAATGAGTGGAACATACTAGCCTGATGACATCTGACACATAAACACTTCAGAATGGGTGGAACATACCAGCCTGATGACATCTGACACATAAACACTTCAGAATGTGTGAACCATACCAGCCTGATGACATCTGACACATAAACACTTCAGAATGTGTGAACCATACCAGCCTGATGACATCTGACACATAAACACTTCAGAATGAGTGGAACATACCAGCATGATGACATCTGACACATAAACACTTTAGAAAGAGTGGAACATACCAGCCTGATGACATCTGATATATAAACGCTTCACTATTGTCTAAGCTTATAACTAGAATACTGCTTTGGGATGAAAGCAAACAACTGTGCATAACAACTGTCCTATCGACTAACACGAGAGACACCTCTAAAAATGTTACACTACATATGCACATTTTACAGGATATAACAATTACGCCAAAGCAATGTTACTGTTTTACAATTCAGGCAATACACCAGCACATTTACGTAAATCCTTGTTTTTAACCGGAACCGTCCGGAACGCATTGCGGTAAACATTTAAGAACTTAATGGTCTCGAGATATGTAATTGAAAGCTGAAATTTCTGCCAGTTTTCTCGGTTTATACAAGAGGTTAATAGAGTTTAGGTAAACATTTCTTTTTCTTTAGAAAAATAAACCTTTGTATAAATCTAATCATCATCATCAAGTACCGGGCCTACTGTCGAAGGTGATCATGTCTCTCCACAATTTTGGATCTCGACAGTTATTTATTATTTCTGTTGTTGATCTTCTGCCAAGCCATTCTCTTAAGCTGTCTGGTATTTTTTTTCTCTTTGCTTTCCCTCTATCACTTCGTCCCTCAACTTTCCAAGTTGTTACAATATATTCTAGTTGTTCTCTTCTCATTACATGGCCAAAGAATGATGATTGTTTCTTCCTAATATTGGAAATTAGCTCTCTTTTTGCTTTGACCTCTTTCAGAACGTTTTCATTTCTCTTCTTAGCTGTCCATGGTATTCTCAACATTCTTCTGTAAAACCACATTTCTACAGACTCCAGTGATTTTCTTGTTTGTTGTCCATGATTCATATCTATATGTAAAGACTGGCTCTACATAACATTAACTCTTTTTCTTGTTTCTATTGTCAAAAATGGATTGCATAGTACCTTCCTCATTTTTTGGAAAGCTGCTTTTGCCTGAGCCATTCTGCATCTCACCTCTTTTGTACATCTTCCGTCTGTGGTTAACAAAGTTCCCAAATATTTAAATTCATTTACCTGCTTTAATATTGTTTCACTTACATAAATCTAATACTAAACATATAACTTATTGCCTTCGTTCGAGAATAATACACACTACATATTTTATAATTATTGTTTTTATTTTTATTATTATTATCACTAAACTACCAAGGTGTTCATTGTTTTTCTGTTACCTGAAAATATAACAAAATCTCGTGTGGTGAAGTCTCTGATTTAAAACAAACCGAACGAACTCTGACGGGTTAATCTGCAGAAATGTAAACGTGGGGTAGAAGTAAGTCAGATACGGTTGTAAGGTTACGTCTAGACTCTCCGAGATGGGGTTACCTTTGTCTACGTGAGTATGTTTTATGTTGATAAAATGTTGGCGACGAGACATTACAAGAGGAGAGAAATTGGAGTAGTTGATGCGCTTGAAGTTGTGTGAACAGAGGAAGAGAGAGGAAGAGAGAGGCTGAGGAGGTAGGATGAGTGGCTTTGAGAAAAAGGAATGAAGAGGGAAATGACGAGAGAGAAGAGGTAAAAGAAGGAGAAAGATAAAACGAAAGATGAATCATGTGTATGTGGGGGGGGGGAAGAGTGATTGAAAGATAGAATTAGAGTGGGAAGAATAAGATAGGAAGAGAGGATGGTAAAAGCAAAAGAGGACGTGAGAGAGGGGAGGAAAGGGATACGATAGATGCGAAAATAGAGTGACAGAAAGAGAAACGGGGGAGATACGGTATGAAAAAAGCGAAAAGAGAGAGAGAGAGAGAGACAGAGAGAGAGAGAGAGAGATTCCGAGAAAATAGATAAGAAAATAAATATTATTGGTTGCAATAACATCATGAGATATAAATATCAATATTTTGTAAATGTGTTTGAAATGTTTAAAACATCGTTGAAAGTCAGCGAGAAAAGTGAGAAGGAAAATTGTTACCAAAATGTATGAGGTCTTGCTAGTTCATATTGGACGTCAAGTCTTTTAGATTAAAAATATATAATTGAATTAATGTTAAGGCCGCTTTGATCGATGAAAAAAAGGAGGTGGGGGGGGGGATGTACGGATAAATTTTGCTATGGTTAACAATGAAACCTTAACCACATCGGGCTACTCGAGTGGGATGTCCACTACGCCAGCATCAAACACCACACATAGGCAAAGAAAACCTATTCTTCATTCGATCTCTTAAGACAAAGAAGTTCAGACCACAGAAAAGAACATCACAAAGGCGTTGTACGCAGTTTAAATAAATGTTTGCCCGTACCTTTCTTTCATCTCATAGATTCCTCTCATAATTTCCCCCCAAAAAAATAGAGTTCAAAATGAGAAAATGGACTAGAAAAGTCATCATAATTAAAAATTTTAAATATGCCATTTTGAAAATGTTTGTTTGCATTTAACTTGCTCCTGGGCTAACGATTCGCAGCATTGTAATCTATTTTCTCATACATTTAAATTTTTTTTGGCTTCAAACTTCGATTTTTTACGAACACGTCATGACTTGTACCTGGCTAAAAGTTTGCTTCTCACTTCTGAAGGCGGCTTTGCAACCAAAACAGTAGTCGTTACGACGTGTATGTTCTTTGTTTTGTTTGTTTCTGGTTCAGTGCTAAAAATTATGGAAGGTAGCGCCAGGAATGAGGATAAATAAATACACCGCAGAGAAAAAAAACGTGCGAAAATATAAAAAAAAACTGTGGATATTTAGCCAGGAATGAAGCATTCTTTCTTTATATCTTTCTTTTTAACACGAGTCATCGTAGGAGAAAAACAGAGAAAACAAAGGCAGTAACGGGATAACTCAAGAAATACATCACACACATACACATATACACGTACAACGAAAAGATGTTTATGTGAAGAAAGGTAGAGAAAAAAAAGAAAAAAACAAAGAAAAAACATGTGCTTTGGAATTTGGAAATAGAAACATGGATAATGGAGGGGGAATTCTCAGATTTCCTATAGATAGCACGGAGAATGAGGATGGAATATTTCACAAACGAACGTACATCGTCATTTATGCATAGAGTCGAGCGAGATATGAGGTACAGTAATATCTAGACGAGATCGTAAAAGAAAGGAAAGAAAATTTCGTCTGGCCACGTAGCGTACAGGCAAAATGGCGATTAGTGCCCAAATTTTTGGACCATCTGCGCAGTTTTGGATAATGTTATCAGAATAGACCTCTTCCGAGTCGAGATACTAGATAGATAAATATCTGGTCGAGTTTTAGAGAAAAAAGTCGGGTGTCAAGATAACGTATAGTTAAATATCTTGTTGGGGTATAATATGTGCCAAGATGTGTTAACAGTTTTAGACGCAGGAGATAAGAGCTATGTATATACCTCTCTACGCACAAGTAAAGAAATTAGAATCAGAATAGCTAAAGCAGCGATGTCTTTTAGAGGATTTGAAAAGTTGTGGAAAACAAATCTCATCAGCACAGACTCAAAACTTAGACTATTCAAATCAAACGTACTATCAACTCTTACGTACGTATATGAGAGCTGGAAAACAACAAGAGATATAGAAACAAAGTTGAACGCATTCGAAAATAAATGTCTAAGGAAAATACTTGGTACAGCGTGGAACGAATTCAAAACAAACGAGGAAATGAGATAAATCGCCAATCAACCACTAATATCTTCAGTAATCAAGAAAAGACGATGGCCATATGTTGGACATGTGATGAGGAAAGATAATAACCGAATAACAAAGCAAGTCCTCATGTGGGAAACAGCAGGTAAGAGGAAAAGAGGTCGACCCAGCGAGACACTGAGAAGAACATTGATCAGAGATGCAAGAGCAGCAGGAATCGGCTCCCTCAATGAGATAGAGTTGTTTGCACAGAACAGAGACAAATGGCGAGATTTGATAACATATCTTTAGAAGGATTGAAAACTGCTAGAATAAAAATTTAAATCAGAGAAAGAGTGAGTATCTGGGTCTATGCCCTATGGGCCGGTACAGCTTGAGAGGTCAATAGATAGATATACCTCTCTGGAATATGAGGCGGATAATGTTATGGTCAATGTATGTCATAAGCAAAGATGTGGCTGAGATGTGCGATATGTTAGGATATTTTGTGTGGAACATTAAGATCTGGTCCACAGAAAAGACAAATAAATAGAACAATAGATCGCGTAACAGGCTAAAATATGGTGACCATGAAGACCATTGCAGTCAGAAATGCTAGCTACAGGTACGTAACAATGAAAACCCTGTCATCAAGAAGACTATACAATTCTGTAAAAACGAATTTATGACTCATTTAAAAAAATGGTCATCACATTTGTCTGTTACTTTAGTTCATTTGCTCATGTGTGTTTTTGCATGAATATAAAATACACAATCCTTGTCTCTTATACAATTAAATTGACTAGAAGAAACTGTACCGTTTAAATTTAAACACATGTTTCGTTAATAATTGAAAATTGCATACCCCATACTTCTGAGATTTTCCAATCTTTCATCCTCTTATTAAGAGCATTAACTACTAAAGTATTACTCACTCATCAATATTTTCTTTAACTAAAAACGTTACTTTGTGTGTGTGATGTTAAATTGGAGAACCACTTCAAAAACTTCAATTCTAAGAATGAATAGAGTGTATTAGGTTCGGACATCTTCATCATAGATGCTTTACAACTTCCAAAATTAGATTTAAAATATCACTTTGACATGGAAATATGCAGCTGTGTCGTTGACTGTAAAACACAATTACCAATAGGCAGTGACTAATACTTTAACTAACTATAGAGGAAGGCAACCAGGGTAGTGACTAATACTTTAACTAACTATAGAGGAAGGCAACCAGGGTAGGGACTAATACTTTAATTAACTATAGAGGAAGGCAATCAGGGTAGTGACTAAGACTTTAATTAACTTTAGAGGAAGGCAACCAGGGCAGTGACTAAGACTTTAACTATACAAGAAGGCAACCAGGGTAGTGACTAAGACTTTAACTAACTATAGAGGAAGGCAACCAGGGTAGTGACTAAGACTTTAACTATACAAGAAGGCAACCAGGGTAGTGACTAAGACTTTAACTAACTATAGAGGAAGGCAACCAGGGTAGTGACTAAGACTTTAACTATACAAGAAGGCAACCAGGGTAGTGACTAAGACTTTAACTAACTATAGAGGAAGACTGCCAAGGTGGTGACTAAGACTTTAACTAACTATAGAGGAAGACTGCCAAGATGGTGACTAAGACTATAACTAACTATAGAGGAAGACTGCCAAGGTGGTGACAAAGACTTTAACTATAGAGGAAGACTGCCAAGGTGGTGACAAAGACTTTAATTATAGAGGAAGACTGCCAAGGTGGTGACAAAGACTTTAACTATAGAGGAAGACTGCCAAGGTGGTGACAAAAACTTTTATTGAGGAAGACTGCCAAGGTGGTGACTAAGACTTTAACTAACTATAGAGGAAGACTGCCAAGACGATGACTAAGACTTTAACTAACTATAGAGGAAGACTGCCAAGGTGATGACTAAGACTTTAACTAACTATAGAGGAAGACTGCCAAGGTGATGACTAAGACTTTAACTAACTATAGAGGAAGACTGCCAAGGTAGTGACTAAGAATTTAACAACTATAGAGGAAGACTGCCAAGGTGGTGACTAAGACTTTAACTAACTATAGAGGAAGACTGCCAAGGTGGTGACTAAGACTTTAACTAACTATAGAGGAAGACTGCCAAGGTGGTGACTAAGACTTTAACTAACTATAGAGGAAGACTGCCAAGATGGTGACTAAGACTTTAACTATAGAGGAAGACTGCCAAGGTGGTGACTAAGACTTTAACTAACTATAGAGGAAGATAGCCAAGGTGTTGACTAAGACTTTAACTAACTATAGAAGAAGACTGCCAAGGTAGTGACTAAGACTTTAACTAACTATAGAGGAAGGCAACCAGGTAGTGACTAAGACTTTAAATAACTGTAGAGGAAGATAGCTAAGGTGGTGACAAAGACTTTAACTATAGTGGAAGACTGCCAAGATGGTGACTAAGACTTTAACTAACTATAGAGTAAGACTGCCAAGATGGTGACAAAGACTTTAACTATAGTGGAAGACTGCCAAGGTGGTGACTAAGACTTTAACTATAGAGGAAGACTGCCAAGGTGGTGACTAAGACTTTAACTATAGAGGAAGACTGCCAAGGTGGTGACTAAGACTTTAACTAGCTATAGAGGAAGACTGCAAAGGTGGTGACTAAGACTAACTAACTATAGAGGAAGACTGCCAATGTGGTGACTAAGACATTAACTATAGAGGAAGACTGCCAAGGTGGTGACTAAGACTTTAACTAGCTATAGAGGAAGACTGCCAAGGTGGTGACTAAGACTTTAACTAACTATAGAGGAAGACTGCCAAGGTGGTGACTAAGACTTTAACTAACTATAGAGGAAGACTGCCAAGGTGGTGACTACGACTTTAACTAACTATAGAGGAAGACTGCCAAGGTGGTGACTAAGACTTTAACTAACTATAGAGGAAGACTGCCAAGGTGGTGACTACGACTTTAACTATAGAGGAAGACTGCCGAGGTGGTTACTACGACTTTAACTAACTATAGAGGAAGACTGTCAAGATGGTGACTAAGACTTTAACTAACTATAGAGGAAGACTGCCAAGGTGGTGACTAAGACTTTAACTAACTATAGAGGAAGACTGCCAAGGTGGTGACTAAGACTTTAACTAGCTATAGAGGAAGACTGCCAAGGTGGTGACTAAGACTTTAACTAGCTATAGAGGAAGACTGCCAAGGTGGTGACTAAGACTTTAACTAACTATAGAGGAAGACTGCCAAGGTGGTGACTAAGACTTTAACTAGCTATAGACGATGACTGCCAATGTGGTGACTAAAACTTTAACTAACTATAGAGGAAGGCTGCCAAGGTGGTGACTAAGACTTTAACTAGCTATAGAGGAAGACTGCCAAGATGGTGACTACGACTTTAATCAATATCTAGTTGTTATATTAAAGACAAAGATCTAGTTGAGATATTAAAGACAAAGATCTAGTTGAGATATTAAAGACAAAGATCTAGTTGAGATATTTAAGACAAAGATCTAGTTGAGATATTAAAGACAAAGATCTAGTTGTGATATTAAAGACAAAGATCTAGTTGAGATATTAAAGACAAAGATCTAGTTGAGATATTAAAGGCAAAGATCTAGTTGAGATATTAAAGACAAAGATCTAGTTGAGATATTAAAGACAAAGATCTAGTTGTGATATTAAAGACAAAGATCTAGTTGTGATATTAAAGACAAAGATCTAGTTGAGATATTAAAGACAAAGATCTAGTTGTGATATTAAAGACAAAGATCTAGTTGAGATATTAAAGACAAAGATTTAGTTGAGATATTAAAGGCAAAGATCTAGTTGAGATATTAAAGACAAAGATCTAGTTGAGATATTAAAGACAAAGATCTAGTTGAGATATTAAATATAAAGATCGTTTGAGATATAAAAGGCAAAGATCTGGTTGAGATATTTAAGGCAAAGATCTGGTTGAGATATTAAAGGCAAAGATCTGGTTGAGATATTAAAGGCAAAGATCTTCTTCTACTTCTATCCTTCCTCCATTGCCGTTGGCGTCGAGCGGAGATACAATCTGCGATTCTTTGCTCTTCTGTTGACCTCTTCTGTTGATATCCCTCCTAGTGACACTAGTATTCCCTTTATCCATCTCTTTCTCGGTCTTATTCTTAATCTGACATTTTCGTAGCATTTGTTTATGGCTCTTTGAGTCATTGTTAGTTCGTTTTGTCTTGTTATGTAGCTGAACCAATTTATCTGTTGTTTCTTTATGCATTCGATGGCTGGTTCAATTTCGAGTTTCTTCCTCAGGTATGTGTTTCTTACTCTGTCCCAGTAGTATAGTATGTCATTTAGAACCCTGAAACTGCCGCCAGCGGCAGAATATTCCTTATATAAATAGTCTACCGGCAGATTTTTTTCTCCCGCCAGGAATATTCCTTATATAAATAGTCTACCGGCAGATTTGTTTTTTTTCTTATATGAGAGTCTACCCGCCCATTTTTTGTTCCGGTCGTGGTGACCTCTCGTGGCGGTGGTGGTGACCTCCGGTGACCTCTCGTGGCGGTGGTGGTGGTGTTGTGGTGACCTCCCGCGGCGGTGGTGAAGGGGCGGTGGTGGTATCATAACTTTCACATTCTTTGTACTTTCAATGGTTCCGTAACTTTCATAAATCTATTCTTTCTTTATACTCTCAGGCAATAAAAAACAGTGACAAGTTTATTTATTGTTTTTAAAAACTTCCTTTAGAATTAAAGGTAACAACTTAGGCCGTTACACACGCTACACGCCAAATGCGAAACACCGCGTTAATTAAGCGAGATCAAAGAGTTCCCGGTACACGCGCAGCCGCGAAGACGCGCAGCAAGGGGCCGCAAGATCAAAGAATCCACCTCCCGCGAGAATCCGCCTCCCGCGGTGAAATCTCCCAAGCCGGTAAGTGTTCATCAGGAGTGTCATTTAACAGGGGAATTTTACGATACCGATGTTTTATGTGAGATGCTTGGGGGTAATTAATATCTTTGCGCCGTTTCGTGTTCAAAGACCGTGTTTCGCTGTGAAAAGTTTGATTGAATGTTTGAGTGTCAGACTGGCCAGGGCTACGTTAATGACTTTTTATCATCTGAAGATTAGAATACCACTTATCAGGGAATTTTACTGGGTGGTTGTTTTAATGTGAGATGTTTAGGGGAAATTAACACTGACAAGTTTATTTATTTATTGTTTTATTCGTATATATCTCACAATAGATAACACAGGGGTAGACAATAATGTATTGTTTAACTATTGTACATTATAGACAAGTATAATACATAAGAAACAAAGTAGTTTATTACAAGTGTTATACATGATAGTGTTAAATCGATAAAGGGGAGGTGGTCACGTTGTCAGAATGGACCTGTCGCTTGATGGGGTGAGGTAGTAAGTTGGAAGTTGTAGTAGTAGGTTAGAAGTTGGCGTGTATTAGAGGAAGTTGGTTGTGGAGGTAGTTGGTAGTAGAAGTTGTAGTAGTGAAAGTTGTAGTTGTAGACGTAGTCGGTGTAGAAGTTGTAGTAGTGAAAGTTGTAGTAGAACAGGGGACGACGTTCAAATTAACAGACGACGACTTTTATTCGACTGACTCAACAAGCAAAGACCAAACGTTACTCCCAAACCAACGAAAGCTTAGACTTTGGAGTTCTATATCTTTAGCACTTCAACGAATAACAGACAACAGTAATGGTGAACCTTACAGATAAGAAAACTTAGTTCCAAACCCCAAAATTTCGTCTCATAACTAAAAAGTTGAACTCAAAACATTAAAAATCTAGGTCCAAAGTCAAAATAATTAGACACGGTAGGGCAAAAGGGCATATTCTTTCCAACCAATACTCCCTATTCTTCTACACATCTGCATCTCGAAGCCTTCGAATTTATATTCAATGTTTGGCTACTGACAATGTGGCAGTCATTTCGTTGTAATGGTCATCTCGTTGTAACAGACACGTATGTCATGTCGTTGTAACAGACACGTATGTCATGTCATTTTATCAGAGACGTATGGTATGTCGTTGTAATAGCCATGTCGTTGTATCAGTCATGTCGATGTAGTAGACACGTATGTCATGTCAATGTAACAGTCATGTCAATGTAACAGTCATGTCAATGTAACAGTCATTTCGTTGTAATAGTCATCTCGTTGTAACAGTCACGTATGTCATGTCGTTTTATCAGAGACGTATGGTATGTCGTGATGGACGAATGTAGGTTGTCGACTGTGCCATGATGGATCATGTAGGTTGTCGACTGTGCCATGATGGATGAATGTAGGTTGTCGACTGTGTCGGGATGGATCATGTAGGTTGTCGACTGTGCCGATTGTCGACTGTGTCGAGATGGATGAATGTAGGTTGTCGACTGTACCATGATGGATGAATGTAGGTTGTCGACTGTGCCATGATGGATCATGTAGGTTGTCGACTGTGTCGAGATGGACGAAATGTAGGTTGTCGACTGGGCCATGATGGATCATGTAGGTTGTCGACTGGGCCATGATGGATCATGTAGGTTGTCGACTGGGCCATGATGGATCATGTAGGTTGTCGACTGGGCCATGATGGATCATGTAGATTGTCGACTGT
The DNA here is from genome assembly GCA_032433765.1 of Megaustenia siamemsis. NCBI lineage: Eukaryota > Metazoa > Mollusca > Gastropoda > Stylommatophora > Ariophantidae > Megaustenia > Megaustenia siamemsis. Next base: position 71,867,514 of record JAVIAB010000050.1, read on the forward strand.
GCCATGATGGATGATGTAGATTGTCGACTGTGCCATGATGGATGAATGTAGGTTGTCGACTGTGCCATGATGCTTGTATGTAGGTTGTCAACTGTGCCATGATGGATGAATGTAGGTTGTCTAGTGTCGCATGATGGTTATATGTATGTTGTCTAATGTGCCATGATGGATGAATGTAGGTTTTCTAGTGTGTCGGGATGGCTGAATGTAGGTTCTGTCTAGTGTGTCGTGATGAGTGTATGTAGATTGTCTAGTGTGCCATGATGGTTGTATGTAATTGTCGAGTATGCTCCAACAAATCACCGCGCCATTTAAACTTCTTTGAACACAATGGACACAGATGTTCACCAGAAGAAACTTCATTATGAGAAACCATCTGGAGAAAATCCAATAACCCTTTCGTCAACCATATTTAACATACCTAGTTTAACTTCATCAAACATCAAGCTCAACAATACTTAGCATGCCTACTTTAAAAACATCGATACAATTGAATAACCTTTTATCGATAAGCCTTAACGTACTTTAAGAGAAAATATTCCAACTTACAGTGTAAAATAGAATCTCAATCCGTTAGAATGAATAGTAACTTTCCTTGAAGCAACCAAACTTATAACACGAAAGCCCTGAAGGGTCTTGTTTAAATATAGCCTGGTAACAAATGAATACATTATCCAATCAGCGAGTGATTATGCCAACATCGACTGATATCTGGATTAACCAATTAGAGAAGAGCATTAACATTGGAGGCGGAGCAAAGAAATGACTGACATCTGTATTATAACCATTCAGAGAAGAGCATTAGCATGGGAGGCGGAGCAAAGAAATGACTGACATCTGTATTATAACCATTCAGAAAAGAGCATTACTATGAACGGCAGAGTGATTAACCAATTATAGAAGAGCGTAACTTTGAAAGCGGTTCCAGTTCCATCTAAGGTAAATGATTTGGTCGGGTTCTCATCGAGGATTGTGGGCGTTTCTGGTCCATAGAATGTGTTTGGATAAACTTATGTAGGAGTTTATGTTCCTGGGGGTTGATATTATTCACACATATGATAGGCGTATAAGAAACATTCCAAGTTTTATAACGCGATGGCTAACCTAGTATACACATGATCGGAGAGAAATGAGCTGTTATTTACTGGAATAATTCAGCGAGTCGGTGGTCATGATATCTACGCCACGTTTGTAACCATCGTTATCGAAATACTTTCAGATCGAATTCGCAATTTCGGTCGTCTTGTTGTTCTATATACCCTCGCCTATCGATTAGTTAAGAATCATGTCAAAGACATGTTCGACTCTGATTCCGACATTTGTGTTTTAGAAACGGACTTTGGTACTTGGACCGGTGGTATCATCGGAAGAGAATTTGGAGAGTGTTACTAAAAGAAGGTGGTTTGGAAAATTTTCTAGACCTCTCTAACGAAGAAGCTACAACACTGTGGACTCTACTTCACAACAACCTTTGGTCTTTAAGAGCTTTACCTAGAAATGTTTATCTGTGAGTTTATATATTTTCCCTAATAAAGTTTGGTAACCCCACAGCATTTGTTACTGCCTTACAATATTGTTTACCAGGTCACGACACCCTCTCACACTGATGATGAGGGTTGTCCTGTAGTAGGCCTGCGATTGTAATAAGAATGGTTTGCTCCAGCTTTGAAATCTGAAATTTTCACAAAAAGAGATGGTGTTACTCAGTTCCCCTATAATGGCGATGTTGAGTTACTAAAATAGATTTTGATCTCTGATGCAATACCTGATTAGTTACTAAAAATAGAATGTGACCTATGATCCATAACAGAATACTCATTGCCCTGGTGACCAATTGAGACTGATGGAAAAGTGAATTCCCAGTCATAGAAAAGTATGTTGTCACGATAGGTGTGTCAATAACAAGGAATAAAAATCATTAAAGACATCCTAATTAAGTTGTGAAATTTGGTGTTGAGAGATAAATCTGAAGATAAGCACATCAAACTATAAGAACAAGGAAACAATCGTATATTACACACTCTTAGAGCCAGTGTTAAGTTAACACGTATTTAGTTAAAATAGAAGGTTATAAATTGAGTAGAGGTAAACTTATACCTTATGGCTCATCTACTTTTTCGAATAAACTCAAGTTCAGAAGAGGAAGACAGTGATGAAGATAGTGATTTGTCAATGAGCACGCAAACCACGACAATATGGCCTAGTGGTAATTTTAATAATGGTTTAACTTTAGACTCAATTTCAAAAAGACAAATATACATGAAAGGTTTTTAAACTCTAGTGAAACCTCTGACACCTACATCACCGGCTCTCAAAATCAGGAGCTGGAAGACTGGAGATTCCAACTGAAATAATTAACAACCACTCCTCGACTGATAATAGAGATATACAAATCTTTGAACATGATATTTATTTTGAACAAATTAACGCAACGTGGAACGAACAATACGCTTGCAGCCAGCAAGGTGATACACTAAACGATAGAGCTACCAAGGTAAGTAATTGCTTTGCAGTCGAGTTTACCTTTTGATTTTGATATTCTGTTTCGCCTTCGTTATCTTTATTTCTGGGTTATTACACAACTAGTAGAGACATTATCTTTATTGATGATGATAAATAGTAAATTTCCACATGTAATGAAAATTGTGAAACTAGTTGCTAGTAATGATTGACGTTATAGTAAAGGAAACCGAAAAAATAAAGGACTCATCCTTGATACCATAAAGAAGTAACTGTAACATCAAAGAAAAAGACAAGTGGAATAATATTAATACTGGTAAATCTTTTGAAGTGTTATCCTCTGGAGGTGGAGTAGAGTAAATTTTACGTAGAAGCAGGTTTAAATTACCCAAGAGACTCATGGACAATAGGTTACTAGGTGAGAAGCGAAAGAGATATCCAATACTTGGATGTTGTGACTTGTAATGAGAACCGCTGTAATAACTTGTACCAACTTGAAAACGTGAGGGGTGAAAAGACAGAGGGAAACAAAGAGAAATGACATCAGCTACAGAGTTGTGCAGAGATATTTTATTATAAAGTGTTTTTCATTTAGAAGTTTTTGGTGGCTTTTAAACCTAAATTGTCTCGTTTTATTCTAGGTTCATTTTTGTGAAGAAACGATTGTTTTAACAATCCACGATGATGAAAATGACGAACCCAATTATTCTTGGCAGCAGTTTTCTATAGACAAGGAGCGCTTCATAAACCGTATACAAGAATGTGGCAAAATTATTTCCCCATCCTAGCTATTGATCACAGAGCCAAGATTCTAAAAAGTATTTCAGAAGTAATAGAAACTAAAGTTAAGTTGATATTTTACTTGCCAAGCCCAATCCTGTGTTCACAAGAACACTTCCCTCTAATGAACATAACATGCTATACTCGAGTTTGTCTCCAACTTGTCAGTGTAGGCCCCGCCCTCTGGATCATCATTTGTTTTGATGACTCCATGGATACATCGGCCTCGTGGGACAAACTTCCCATGATTCATCAAAGATGGCCGCTCTCTGAACATGTCTCATCACGTCCAATGACGTATTGCATCAGTTACTATAAATAGAACGTATTCCATTGGTTACTATAAATAGACTGGCCACGCCCCCTTGTTACAGGGTATAAAGGGCAGCCGTTCTCAGTGCTGCTACATACAGAAAGTCAGAGCCCTGCTACCAAGTCGTGTGCTTTTTAGAATGGAGTCCGTTAGAATGGATATGTGTGATTCCGCTGTTAATGTTGACTGTGATGGTGCTTTTTTCTATGCCGCTCGTAATGGCGAGTATGTAAAACCTCTACAGAAGAATGGTTTGAAGGCTGTCTCAGTTTCGAGATATCGAGCAAAGACTTTAATTCATCTTAGAAAATACGATGGCACAACGGGGTTGAAATTCCCAACACGTTACGGTATAACACTAACACAGCCTGAATTTGAGACTTTAGTGGGTCTGAAGTCTACGATTCTCTCAGAGTGTGACAGACTACAAGTAGCCACAAGTGATGCGTCTACGATTCTCTCATCCGAGTGTGACAGTATACAAGCAACCACTGATGGAGCTTCTACATTTCGCTCAGACTATGCCCGAGAACAAACGGCCAATGAGTGTGACAGTATACAAGCAACCACTGATGGAGCTTCTACATTTCGCTCAGACTATGCCCGAGAACAAACAGCCAATGAGGGTGAGTGGTCGTTCGCTGCTCCTCCCGTTTATGACGACTTCCAGTATCAACAGAGTAACCTTTCGACTGTTCTCACAGACACAGCTCACAAACGAATTGATCCCCGTTCGATCACTAATATAACTGATGGATCTTATGCTATTAAGAACAATAAACAAAATTGTGTTAAATTTTGCGATCCTTGTGTATTTAAAAAACCACGTGGGAGACCACGTAAACTTGTAATTTAAGCATTAAACACATGACTATGTTGTTATATGTGTACTTTTTTAGATGATTTGTATCCATATTTGTACTATTTAAAGCATCGTTGTTCAATTATAAATATTTGAACGTGTAACATGTGTTGTCTAGTTTTATTGTGAAAATAAACATTATAAAAAGATCATATTTGTTTGTTTTTTATTTGACTTATTTTAATTTTAATGAGTTTATTCGAAAAAGTAGATCTTGAGTTTATTCGAAAAAGTAGATGAGCCATAAGGTATAAGTTTACCTCTACTCAATTTATAACCTATTTTAACTAAATACGTGTTAACTTAACACTGGCTCTAAGAGTGTGTAATATACGATTGTTTCCTTGTTCTTATAGTTTGATGTGCTTATCTTCAGATTTATCTCTCAACCACCAAAATTTCACAACTTAATTAGGATGTCTTTAATGATTTTTATTCCTTGTTATTGACACACCTATCGTGACAACATACTTTTCTATGACTGGGAATTCACTTTTCCATCAGTCTCAATTGGTCACCAGTGCAATGAGTATTCTGTTATTGGATCATAGGTCACATTCTATTTTTAGTAACTAATCAGGTATTGCATCAGAGATCAAAATCTATTTTTAGTAACTCAACATCCCCATTATAGGGGAACTGCGTAACACCATCTCTTTTTGTGAAAATTTCAGATTTCAAAGCTGGAGCAAACCATTCTTATTACAATCACAGGCCTACTACAGGACAACCCTCAGCATCTGTGCGAGGGGGTGTCGTGACCTGGTAAACAATATTGTAAGGCAGTAACAAATGCTGTGGGGTTACCAAACTTTTATTAGGGAAAATATATAAACTCACAGATAAACATTTCTAGGTAAAGCTCTTAAAGACCAAAGGTTGTTGTGAAGTAGAGTCCACAGTGTTGTAGCTTCTTCGTTAGAGAGGTCTAGAAAATTTTCCAAACCACCTTCTTTTAGTAACCACTCTCCAAATTCTCTTCCGATGATACCACCGGTCCAAGTACCAAAGTCCGTTTCTAAAACACAAATGTCGGAATCAGAGTCGAACATGTCTTTGACATGATTCTTAACTAATCGATAGGCGAGGGTATATAGAACAACAAGACGACCGAAATTGCGAATTCGATCTGAAAATATTTCGATAACGATGGTTACAAACGTGGCGTAGATATCATGACCCCCGACTCGCTGAATTATTCCAGTAAATAACAGCTCATTTCTCTCCGATCATGTGTATACTAGGTTAGCCATCGCGTTATAAAACTTGGAATGTTTCTTATACGCCTTATCATATGTGTGAATAATATCAACCCCCAGGAACATAAACTCCTACATAAGTTTATCCAAACACATTCTATGGACCAGAAACGCCCACAATCCTCGATGAGAACCCGACCAAATCATTTACCTTAAGATGGAACTGGAACCGCTTTCAAAGTTACGCTCTTTTATAATTGGTTAATCACTCTGCCGTTCATAGTAATGCTCTTTTCTGAATGGTTATAATACAGATGTCAGTCATTTCTTTGCTCCGCCTCCCATGCTAATGCTCTTCTCTGAATGGTTATAATACAGATGTCAGTCATTTCTTTGCTCCGCCTCCAATGTTAATGCTCTTCTCTAATTGGTTAATCCAGATATCAGTCGATGTTGGCATAATCACTCGCTGATTGGATAATGTATTCATTTGTTACCAGGCTATATTTAAACAAGACCCTTCAGGGCTTTCGTGTTATAAGTTTGGTTGCTTCAAGGAAAGTTACTATTCATTCTAACGGATTGAGATTCTATTTTACACTGTAAGTTGGAATATTTTCTCTTAAAGTACGTTAAGGCTTATCGATAAAAGGTTATTCAATTGTATCGATGTTTTTAAAGTAGGCATGCTAAGTATTGTTGAGCTTGATGTTTGATGAAGTTAAACTAGGTATGTTAAATATGGTTGACGAAAGGGTTATTGGATTTTCTCCAGATGGTTTCTCATAATGAAGTTTCTTCTGGTGAACATCTGTGTCCATTGTGTTCAAAGAAGTTTAAATGGCGCGGTGATTTGTTGGAGCATACTCGACAATTACATACAACCATCATGGCATACTAGACAATCTACATACACTCATCACGACACACTAGACAGAACCTACATTCAGCCATCCCGACACACTAGAAAACCTACATTCATCCATCATGGCACATTAGACAACATACATATAACCATCATGCGACACTAGACAACCTACATTCATCCATCATGGCACAGTTGACAACCTACATACAAGCATCATGGCACAGTCTACAACCTACATTCATCCATCATGGCACAGTCGACAATCTACATGATCCATCATGGCCCAGTCGACAACCTACATGATCCATCATGGCCCAGTCGACAACCTACATGATCCATCATGGCCCAGTCGACAACCTACATGATCCATCATGGCCCAGTCGACAACCTACATTCGTCCATCTCGACACAGTCGACAACCTACATGATCCATCATGGCACAGTCGACAACCTACATTCATCCATCATGGTACAGTCGACAACCTACATTCATCCATCTCGACACAGTCGACAATCGGCACAGTCGACAACCTACATGATCCATCCCGACACAGTCGACAACCTACATTCATCCATCATGGCACAGTCGACAACCTACATGATCCATCATGGCACAGTCGACAACCTACATTCGTCCATCACGACATACCATACGTCTCTGATAAAACGACATGACATACGTGACTGTTACAACGAGATGACTATTACAACGAAATGACTGTTACATTGACATGACTGTTACATTGACATGACTGTTACATTGACATGACATACGTGTCTACTACATCGACATGACTGATACAACGACATGGCTATTACAACGACATACCATACGTCTCTGATAAAATGACATGACATACGTGTCTGTTACAACGACATGACATACGTGTCTGTTACAACGAGATGACCATTACAACGAAATGACTGCCACATTGTCAGTAGCCAAACATTGAATATAAATTCGAAGGCTTCGAGATGCAGATGTGTAGAAGAATAGGGAGTATTGGTTGGAAAGAATATGCCCTTTTGCCCTACCGTGTCTAACTATTTTGACTTTGGACCTAGATTTTTAATGTTTTGAGTTCAACTTTTTAGTTATGAGACGAAATTTTGGGGTTTGGAACTAAGTTTTCTTATCTGTAAGGTTCACCATTACTGTTGTCTGTTATTCGTTGAAGTGCTAAAGATATAGAACTCCAAAGTCTAAGCTTTCGTTGGTTTGGGAGTAACGTTTTGGTCTTTGCTTGTTGAGTCAGTCGAATAAAAGTCGTCGTCTGTTAATTTGAACGTCGTCCCCTGTTCTACTACAACTTTCACTACTACAACTTCTACACCGACTACGTCTACAACTACAACTTTCACTACTACAACTTCTACTACCAACTACCTCCACAACCACTTCCTCTAATACACGCCAACTTCTAACCTACTACTACAACTTCCAACTTACTACCTCACCCCATCAAGCGACAGGTCCATTCTGACAACGTGACCACCTCCCCTTTATCGATTTAACACTATCATGTATAACACTTGTAAATAAACTACTTTGTTTCTTATGTATTATACTTGTCTATAATGTACAATAGTTAAACAATACATTATTGTCTACCCCTGTGTTATCTATTGTGAGATATATACGAATAAAACAATAAATAAATAAACTTGTCAGTGTTAATTTCCCCTAAACATCTCACATTAAAACAACCACCCAGTAAAATTCCCTGATAAGTGGTATTCTAATCTTCAGATGATAAAAAGTCATTAACGTAGCCCTGGCCAGTCTGACACTCAAACATTCAATCAAAACTTTTCACAGCGAAACACGGTCTTTGAACACGAAACGGCACAAAGATATTAATTACCCCCAAGCATCTCACATTAAAACATCGGTATCGTAAAATTCCCCTGTTAAATGACACTCCTGATGAACACTTACCGGCTTGGGAGATTTCACCGCGGGAGGCGGATTCTCGCGGGAGGTGGATTCTTTGATCTTGCGGCCCCTTGCTGCGCGTCTTCGCTGCGCGTCTTCGCGGCTGCGCGTGTACCGGGAACTCTTTGATCTCGCTTAATTAACGCGGTGTTTCGCATTTGGCGTGTAGTGTGTGTAACGGCCTAAGTTGTTACCTTTAATTCTAAAGGAAGTTTTTAAAAACAATAAATAAACTTGTCACTGTTTTTTATTGCCTGAGAGTATAAAGAAAGAATAGATTTATGAAAGTTACGGAACCATTGAAAGTACAAAGAATGTGAAAGTTATGATACCACCACCGCCCCTTCCCACCGCCGCGGGAGGTCACCACAACACCACCACCACCGCCACGAGAGGTCACCGGGAGGTCACCACCGCCGCCACGAGAGGTCACCACGACCGGAACAAAAAATGGGCGGGTAGACTCTCATATAAGAAAAAAAACAAATCTGCCGGTAGACTATTTATATAAGGAATATTCCTGGCGGGAAAAAAAAATCTGCCGGTAGACTATTTATATAAGGAATATTCTGCCGCTGGCGGCAGTTTCAGGGTTCTAAATGACATACTATACTACTTGTCCCTTAAGCTGTTTCCTGTCATTCTTCTGACACATTTCATTTCGGTGGTCGTTATCTTTCTTATTGTTCTAGAGTCCAGCGTCCAATTCTGGCACTGATAGCACAGAGTTGGTAGAAAAATTGATTTGTATATTGCCCTTTTTGCTTCCGTAGTTATTGCTTTGTTTTTCAATAGTGTTGATACTTGGCCTATAACTTGGCATGCTTTGTTACACCTTATATCTATCTCTGTCTCTTGGTTATTGTTTGTGTTAACGTGCTACCCAGATATTTAAAATTGTCCACTTGCTTCAGAGTTGTATGATCTATTATGATGTTTAGTTTTTCTTTCTTTCTCGCTATTGCCATTACTTCGGTTTTGTTTATGTTGATCTTCATGTTGTATTGTTTACAAGTGTTGTTTAGCATGTTGATATGTTCTTGCAGGTCCTCAATTGTTTCATGTATCAGTACTTGGTCGTCTGCAAATAGTATTTCATTTCTTTCGTCCTCTCTCCTGTTGTTTTCTGGTACGTATATTTCGTTCTCTTTTGTGTTATCGCTTGTTATCATCCTTGTTGGTAAACTTCCTTTGACTGGGCATGCTAATTTGCATATATTGTTCATATATGTGATGAAAAGTAAAGGGGAAAACACGCAGTCTGTCTTACTCCGGAGTTAATGGTGAAATGTTTAGAATAGCCTGCTGAAGATCTTACTGTAGTGCGACTACTTTCATAGAGGCTCTTGCATATCTCTACTAGGTGGTGACTCACTCCGTACAAGGTCAATACGGACCACAGTTGTTCCCTGTCCACCCTATCGAACGCATTTTTCTTGGTCAATAAATGCTGTATATAGTGTTTCATTATGTTCTATTGTTTTGGCAAAGATGTGGTTGAGATATTAAAGGCAAAGATCTGGTTGAGATATTAAAGACAAAGATCTGGTTGAGATATTAAAGGCAAAGATCTGGTTGAGATATTAAAGGCAAAGATCTGGTTGAGATATTAAAGACAAAGATCTGGTTGAGATATTAAAGACAAAGATCTGGTTGAGATATTAAAGACAAAGATCTGGTTGAGATATTAAAGACAAAGATCTGGTTGAGATATTAAAGACAAAGATCTGGTTGAGACATTAAAGACAAAGATCTGGTTGAGATATTAAAGACAAAGATCTGGTTGTGATATTAAAGACAAAGATCTGGTTGAGATATTAAAGACAAAGATCTGGTTGAGATATTAAAGACAAAGATCTGGTTGAGATATTAAAGACAAAGATCTGGTTGAGATATTAAAGACAAAGATCTGGTTGAGATATTCAATCGATTTTTAAAAATATGGTAAGGAGAAGGTAGCCACGTAGCAAACGTTGTTGGGTAATGAAATATTAATGACGTCATTATTCTAAACCTTATCTTCATGAATAGGCTAATTCCTTACATCGCTGCCTTTCCTTCAACCAAAACTCTAGAAATCGTTATAAAGAGACTATATCGACCCCGATATGTGTAACATGGTCAGCATCAATCCAAGACGTTCTAATTTTTCTGATAAGTAAGTAAGTAAAGAGCCCCCGTCACGTCAAGTGGCGTATGGGGAATATGATGTTAGTGACCATAATTTTTATAGACTTTCGGCACATGATTTTTGGGGCAATGTGGTCTGTATTAAGCCCGTCCCGCTTTACTTTTCCAGAAAAATCCAGTACCCATTTAAGGCTTGGTGTACCGGAAGCCTTCGTTCAGGATCGAATTTGACCTCTTGTCCTTTGTAGTCCACTTCACTAACCACTGAACTATTTTCTTTAATAAGGTCTACGTTATTTATTGTCAAAGACTGCGTGAACCGGAATAATGTGCCGGTCGGGACAGTATTTTAGGAATTTAACCTGGGCAAGGTGATCATCAGACAAATGCACTGACTAGTTCGACACTGCAGCTTAATACTGCTTTTTGGCTATATATATATATATATATATATATATGGGAGCGGCGATAGCTCAGTGGTTAGTGAACTGGACTACAAAGGACAAGAGGTAGGTTCGATCCCAACCGACGGCTTCCGATTCATCCAGCCTTTAATGAGTACAAGATTTGTTTTTCTTTTCTGGGAAAGTTATGCGGCACCGACGTAATACCGACCGTATTACCCCAAAAGTCATGTGCCGAGGGTCTGTAAAATGTATGGTCACTAACACCATATTCCCTGTACGCCACTTGGCGTGACGGGGTACTTTACTTACTATATATATTATATATATATATATATATATATATATATATATATATATATATATATAGAGAGAGAGAGAGAGAGAGAGAGAGAGAGAGAAAGAAAGCGAGAGAGAGAGAAAGACATTGAATACTTAGTATTACGCCTATGAGGCATGAAGATACTCTTTATATTTATTCTTTTCTTTTTTCTAATATTAATCTAGGCACGTGGATCGTATTGAGCAAGTAGAGGGACAATTAATAACATTTTATTTCAGAAAATCTGTTAGGTAGCTGGCACTCTCAGCAGTAAATGAGTCTCAAAGGAAACTATGCCTGCCTTGAATGCAATGACGTCAATTTTAATTATTTGGTTTTACACAAAAAAATATAACTTCACGTCTGCTCAACAGATGTTGAATGCCCCAGTAAAATAAAAACAAAACAATTCATGATTACACGAGGTATGAATTTTTACTGGAAATTCTGAAAAAAAGTATATTTTCTTTTTCAAGAACTAGTTCATAGCCTACATTTTTTTTGTTTAATTCTTTTTTTAGCGACCGACTGACAATGTTTCTTCTTGAATAGTAACAGCATATACATACTTGTAGACACATATAATACATATAGACATATACAATACATATAGACACATACAGTGTATATAGACACACACAATACTTATAGACACATACAATACTTATCGACACATACAATAAATATACACACATACAATACTTATAGACACATACAATAAATATACACACATACACTACTTTTTAGACACATACAATAAATATACACATATACAATACTTATAGACACATGCAATACTTATAGATACATACAATATTTATAGATACATAAAATGCTTATAGACATATAAAATGCTTATAGACATATAAAATGCTTATAGGCAAAAAAACTTATAGACAATCAAAATATTAATAGATAGATAACATGTTTATAGGCACATAAAATGCTTATAGAAATAAAAAATGCATATAGACAGATACAATTATTATAGACACATAACAGTGTTTATAGACACCTAAAAATTTTTATAGATACATAAAAATGTTTATAGACACATAACAATGTTTATAAACACATAACAATGTTTATAGACACATAACAATGTTTATAGACACATAAAAACTTTTATAGACACATAAAAATGTTTATAGACACATAACAATGTTTATAGACACATAACAATGTTTATAGACACATACACATGTTTATAGACACATAACAATGTTTATAGACACATAACAATGTCTATAGACACATAAAATGTTTATAAAAGTAAGTAAAAATGTTTATAGACACATAACAATGTTTATAGACACATAAAAATGTCTATAGACACATAAAATGTTTATAGACACATAACAATGTTTATAGACACATAAAAATGTTTATAATAGACACATAACAATGTTTATAGATACATAACAATGTTTACGGACACATAAAAATGCAAAGCTGCTGTAAAGTTGATGATGAAGGCGAAAATGGAGAAAAAGGAAAAGGAGTATAGTTACAGCTTTACGTCAGTTAAGAACAATATAATTGAAAGACGTTTCGGCACAAAGGCCTGTGTTTCCTCTTCCTCTTTCACTTTACAAAGATGCAGTTGTGTTGTGATGTGGTGCACAATAATATGTGATGCTCAAATATCTTTCAGCCCAACATATTTGACATTAGCACTATTTTTTGCATCAGGTTTGCCTTCCCAATTTAGTCACTTGTCGCGTGGTTTGATTGTTTTGTTTCTGTGTCGGGAACAGCGAGGATGTAGAATAAGATTTGGATTAATTTTCGTTTGTTGATTCTGACTTTGGTCAGCTGCGTTTCTCCACAGTCGTGCCTATTGTCAGTTGCTTATCATATCAGCTGTTGATTGAGATAGACTCAAGATGCATCAAAGCATGTCAAATCATTGGACAGCTATCACCACTATTGTCCATCAAGGAAATAACACTTGAGGCAAAACGGGCACTGTATAAAACAATCTTCATTCCAACGTTGCGCTACCAATGCCAACCCTGGGCTCTAGGCTCAAGAACAATAAGAAAATAACCTCTACTGAGATTAAATGTATTAGACGAATGACAGGAAACAGCCTGAGAGATAAGATCAGAAATGAAAAACTAAGAAATATGCTAGGAATAGCCTCCGCCATAGAATATATAAAGAAACAACAGATAAAATGGTTTGACTACGTGACAAAGCAGAGTGATCAGATCAAAACACAACACAACGTGTCTTCAATAAGCATTGCGAGAACACCAGATCCAAGGGTCTACCACGAACATGATAGATAAATTGAATATTAGAAGCACAAGGAAACATAACAACAGCAGAAGCGAACAGAAGAGCAAAAGACCGGAAATTATATCTCCCATCGACGCTGAAAGACAAATGAGGAAGAAAGAAGAAGACTCCGAAAAGAAGTACGAATAATCAGAGTAGAGTAATGTTCATGCCATGTCTGTATTCGTATCCAGGGGTGCGGTTAGAGCCTGGTTAAGGTCAAACTACGAACACAAACGTAGTACGCGTAGGCGGAACTCTTCCAAGCGTCAGGTGGTAATGGAATCTCACAGGTCGCGGACACCCGCTGGCACGCGGCTATGCCAGAGCTTGCTAGTGCTGGAACGGTTCACTGTTGGGATTATCAGTTGGCAGAAGAGATATCATCGACGTCGTTTAGGCGGCAAGACCATAGTCATGTTTTAAAGATGTCATAGTCATGTTTTAAAGATGTCATAGTCATGTTTTAAAGATGTCATAGTCATGTTTTAAAGATGTCATAGTCATGTTTTAAAGATGTCATAGTCATGTTTTAAAGATGTCATAGTCATGTTTTAAAGATGTCATAATCATGTTTTAAAGATGTCGAAGTCATGTTTTAAAGATGTCATAGTCATGTTTTAAAGATGTCATAGTCATGTTTTAAAGATTTCATAGTCATGTTTTAAAGATGACATAGTCATGTTTTAAAGATGTCATAGTCATGTTTTAAAGATGTCATAGTCATGTTTTAAAGATGTCATAGTCATGTTTTAAAGATGTCATAGTCATGTTTTAAAGATGCCATAGTCATGTTTTAAAGATGTCATAGTCATGTTTTGAAGATGTCATAGTCATGTTTTAAAGATGTCATAGTCATGTTTTAAAGATGTCATAGTCATGTTTTAAAGATGTCATAATCATACAATGCCCAAACAGCATTTCCTAACGGCATTTTTCATGTAGAAGACATGGATGTTTTTGTGTTTATAAAAATCGAACAATAGAAAAATGTTATATCTTCTCAACATTCCTGTATGGTGCAGAAACATGGACATTAGACACACACAAAAAAAACAGAACAGAAAATTGAAACCTTTCAAATGTGCATTTATAAAGGAATGGGACAAACTGGATGGAAAGAAAGGAAAACAATTAATGACATTTTAAAACATTAAAAATAAAAAGAGAACTACTAAACACAATCCAAATAAGAGAAATGAAATTGTTGACGCACGTTAGAAGACACGGCAGCGTACTAAAAGTAATCTTGGAAGGGAAAATACAAGGTAAAAGAGGTAGAGGCAGACAAGACAAACGACGAGAAACATCAAAAGATGGACAAGTCAGTCTATGACAACCTGCACTATAAAAACAAGAGACAGAACGGAATGGCGCTACATGGTAGTCAAACTTCGATGTGGAGACGGCACTCAATGATGATGATATGATGATGTGATGATGATGATGATGATGGAATGATGATGATGATAAAAAATCGTTATAAATTTAGATCATGCACTTTATGACAGTCAGCCTCATGAGAGGAGCTGAGTGATGGCGTGGCATTTCTCACATACATTAACGAATAATTGTACAATCCTGAGAGAAGCTATAGAAATATGAGGGAATTTTATTTTATTATGTGGCAGAAAACATAGACGAAAATAAAGAAGAGAAATAAGAAAGAGAGAGAGACATAGAGAGAGAGAGAGAGGGGGGGGGGAAAGAAAACGTCACTACCGCATTGCTTCCCTTTTTTTTTTTTGGTTGGTCTAATGCAAGTTCCCCTGAGGCTGGATAATAAAATCCACATGCCTCAGTGCAGTCGACACGCAGTGAACAGATCACATTTTCTTTTACTTTAAAGACGCGAAATAAACAGACAAAAAACGCCCAGACCCAATAAGTTTGGAGTAATCGATTTCTTATACACCTGGTTGGAAAAAACAACAAGATCAGTCTAGTGTACAAGAAGAAGAAAAAAGAGCAGGAAAAGAAAGGAAGGAAGGAAATAAGGAAGGGAGACGAGGGGGGTAAAGAAGAAGACTCTAGGGGAAACAAAGAGGAAGAAGAGAAATTACGAAAAAAATAAGAAAACGATAATTAAAAAGAAAAATATGCTGAGGAAGAAGAGTAAAAGAATTAAGAAAAAAAGCAGAAGAAACATAAAGTATTGAGAAAATTAATGAGAAGAAAAAGTGGTAATAGTAATATTAGTAGTAGAAGAAGAAAGGAAAGAAGAAGGGGAAGTGATAGAGAATACAATGTGTAACCATCGATAAAGCTTTGGATAACGATGTGGTCAGCACTACGTCAAGGTACCATATTTTATCAATCAGCCTCAAAACTGTGTGGTTCGGAAACAGTTTTATCGCATTTGGATTTGACCTTGAACCACCTGATTGTACAATTTACGACATCACCTCGATTTTGACATATTTTAAGAAGGGGCCTTAAAGAAGTACAACACTTTACTCTACAAATATACATCAACAATGTAACCTGTTATCAAGTTGTTATTACTATCTGCCGGAGCAATTACTAGTTTATCAGTGAAGCTAATACAGGATTAGTTTAACAGTGTGAAGATATACAGAGCTAAAACTCACACCGTCAAGCATCTTGTCAATTTTTCTGCTCATCTTTTTACCTTGGTGTATTTCCATACACAAATTGATAAAGATAAGAAAATCGTTTAAGTCCATGAAAGGGTGCTTTATCAGATACATTTTGAGAATACCATAACGTCCAGCAACGAGTCAAACTCCCATCCATCATGGCAATGCTTACGAGGCAGAGACTACGGTAGCTGGGACATGTAAGATAAATGGAGAACAATTGTATTTCAAAACAAATATTGTTTTGCGAACTTAAGGACGGAAAGAGACCAAATGGCAGACCAGTGCTGCGATATACAGATGTTTCCAGGGTTTCCTTGGGGGAATTCTCTGTCAGTGAAAGAAACTGAGAAAATATGGCATCGAATCGTAGCACACGGAGAATAAAAATAAAAAAAAAATACTGTACGGCAATACTTGAGGAAGCGTTGATGTCAAATTCAGAAGACAAAGGCGCAGAAGATAGGAAATGAGGCTAGCACCACGAATACATCGTGTTCATTTTGCGGACGAATCTGTCTATCCAATATTGGCAGATTTAGCCACCAGAGAAGCTGGTCAGTAAAACAACATCCAGCATAAGACACTCATATTTTACCAAACTACTGGCTTATCACAATTGCATGCTACCAGTCGTCGGCCAAGTCGCTAAAAGTCATTTAAAATGAGTCTACAGCGGACAGCTAAACAGAGTAGCTAGGGTGTTCTAATAGAGGAAAATGAAAACAAAAAAGATGTTACCAACATCAGGAGGGACTAATCATCTTTGTAGCCAATAAATGCGAAGTAAATAGCTGAATATATTGTGACAACATGGGGGGAAAAGGATGGAAAATGGCACAGAGTGAAACGAATATATAAAACTACCAAATAATTCACGAGATTGTCTGGTAGAAAGTAAACAAAAAATACTGATAAACAACTGTATGTAAAGAAAAAATAACTGTAGAGAAAACAAAACAGCTGGAGAGAAGAAAAAAAACAACAGGAGTGAAAGAACCAAATAACTGTAGCGAAAGAAAAAAATAATTGCAAAGAACAGAAAAGAAAAAAACTACTGTAGGGAAAGAAAATAACGAGAAGAAGAAAAAAAATAACTGTCGAGAAAGAAAAACATAACCGCAGAGAAAGAAAACAAATTCATATTAGAGAAAGAAATTTGCGGAAAAACATGATCACAAACAGACACAGTACTTGATAATGACGATGATAATGATCACAATGGTGGTGATAATGTCGCACCCTTTACAGATAAGAAATGTGGTAAATGTTTAATGCAAGAAAGTAGTTTAACCGGACAATATTATGTGAAATGAACAAAAGGAAATGAAATGAGCAAACAAAGCATCGATCTTTAGCAGGTCCGTATGCAAATCAATCACAGTTGTTAACAATATATATATATATATATATATATATATATATATATATATATATACGTAGGGAGGTCAAAAAGTAATGCACACCCATTTTTTTCTCGGCTAATAATAAAGATAGGATTATGACATTTTGCACACTTAGAATATGACATGTTCCAATTATGTGCACCAAATTGCACAGCATTCTGAAAAATATTACGCAATCTATGAACCGTTAAATTGGAGCTTGTCAACAATGTCCGTTACAAACAGCGAATTGTCATAGAATTTCTGGTTGCGGAAAAAGAAACTGTGGCAAACATTCATAAACGACTGTGTGCAGTGTACAAATGTTCTGCAGTCGATAGGAGCACAGTTAGTGGCTGGGTTCAGAGAATTAAAGCTGCAGAAAGTGTACGAGTGGAGCTGCATGATTTACCGCGTTCTGGACGTGTTGCCTCGGCTACCAGCACAGACATGTTAAACCTGGCTGATGCCATTATTCGTAAGGATAGGCGTATCACTAGTCAGCAATTGGCATTGCAGCTTACAGTCAGCAAGGGAAGTGCAATCGCAATTTTTAAAACTCTCGGATATTCAAAGATTTGCGCTCGATGGGTTCCTCGGTGCCTAACAAATGATCACAGAGTTCAAAGGAAAACATTCTGTTATGAATAGTTGGAGCGTTTCGGTGTTGAAGGAGAAATGTTTTTGTCCAAAAATTGTTACCGGTGACGAAACGTGGGCAAATTATTATGAGCCTGAAACAAAAATGCAGTCAATGGAATGGCATCATCCGCAGTCACCAAAAAGAAAAAAATTCAAAACATCTCCATCAGCCGGAAAGGTGATGATGACTGTCTTCTGGGACATTGATGGTGTGATTCTTGTTGATGTAATGACAAGAGGTGAGACAATCAACTCGACAGCTTACATCAATACACTGACAAAACTCAAAAATCGGTTCCACAGAGTTCGGCCTAATAAGCCATCTGCAGATTTGTTGCTTCAACATGACAATGCACGCCCTCACACAAGTCTGGTAACACGGGAAGCAATCAACAAATTTGGTTGGACTGTACTGCCCCATCCTCCTTACAGCCCTGATCTGGCTCCCTCAGATTTCCATCTGTTTGGACCACTCAAAAAATTCCTGCGTGGGAAACACTTTGACAATGATGAGGATGTGATCCGTGCAGTTAAAAAATGGCTACGCGAGCAGGACAAAACTTGGTACAAACGAGGCATTCATGACCTAGTTTCGCGTTGGCGTAAGGCAATACGCTTGGACGGAGATTATGTTGAAAAATAGGTAGTGTAAAGGGGATGTTCAGCTACAATCTGTGAAAATTTCACACATTTTGCCCGAATAGTTTCCGAGAAAAAAATTGGTGTGCATTACTTTTTGACCTCCCTTATATATATATATATATATATATATATATATATATATATATATATATATATATATATATATATATATACATATATATATATATATATATATATATATATATATATATATATATATATATATATATATATAAAGAACAAAACATAAAAGCGAAAGCTAGAAACACAATATGACAATATAGCTCGTTAATAATAAATGGCAAGCTGAAAACTTCATCATCATCAAGTACCGTGCCTGCTGGCGTAGGTGATCATGTCTCTCCACAACTTTCTATACATTTATCATTTCCGTTGTTGACCTTCTGCTAAGCCATTCTCATAAGCTGTCTGGTATCTTTTCTCTTTGCTTCCCTCTACCTCTTCATCCCTCGATTTTTTCGCAGAAATCATAACATGCTTAAAGGCAAGTACTTGAAAAACGAAATTATCTCCAATGTTACAGTGATCTTATAGTAATAATGATATTATATGTTAACCTATTACATCCAAAACCTCTAAAAAAAAACAAAAGCTCTTACAAGTGGTCACCTATCAGCACAAGATCGTAGAATAAAGATATAAATAGATACATCCTGAAACAAGTGCATAGATTTAAATAACTGGGATCAATAATAACATCCGATGGCAGAAGCACTTCTGAAATTTGACCAGAGAAGGACAAGCAAAGAAAGAATTCCATTAAGTAAAAAACATCATATGTAATAAATCCTTGTCAATTAATGTTAGAAAACGTGTCCTAAAGTATTATATTGAACCTGTAAGAGAGTCATGGACGACAGGTAACAAAGAGAACATTAGTGGCGGCTGAGATATGGTTTATCAGAAGAATACAACGAATTCCAAAAATAGGAACAATTACAAATGAAGAATGTTTAAAACGAGTTGGAGAAACCAGAAATATCATCAAAATCATAAGGAAGACACATTCTATATTCACTGGACATGGCATGCGATAAGAAAGCATTGAAAAGACTATAAAAACAGGCAGAATGAATGGAAATGAAGAGGAGAGGAACACCACGAGAAAAAAAGTAGAGCAGTTTATCCAAATGGCATAACAAAAGATCAATGACTGAAATTATGACATGCATGAAGTACCGTGTGGTGTCCACAGATGTGATCGCTTACGCCCTCCGGCATGGCACCGGATGATGATGATCAGCGTTGGCCAACATTTACTGTTATGACCAAAACGCTAGCGATGACGCTGTCTATCAAATGCTTCATTAACAGTTGAAGGAGTAACCGTGTTTGTTTGAGTAACTGAAACACAAGATTTTAACTGAAAACGCCAACAATTTGTGTAGATTAGTTTCGGAGCCGCGATAACTCAGTGGTTGGTGAACTGGACTACAAAAGACAAGAGTCTGATCGACGACTTCCGGGTTCACCATACCTTAAATTGATATTGGAATTTTTTCTTCTGGGAAAGTAAAGCGGCTCGCGCGTAATACCGACCAACTTACACAACAAATTCATGTGCTGAATGTCTGTACAAATGATGGGCACTAACACGAGATTCCCTATACGCCACTTGGCGTGACGGGGCTCTTTACTCTTTTTTTCTTTTTTAAATTCACTTCTTCAGCAACATCAAGCTTGTCTTAGTTGGGAATTGGCTGCCATGAGATCTACATGCCATACACTCTTACAATTGATATATTTATTTATATGTACACATACAAACATATATTTATTGATTATATTTTTATATCATATATATATATGAGTAAGTAAGTGTATGTGTGTGTGTGTGTGTGTGTGTGTGTGTGTGTGTGTGTGTGTGTGTGTGTGTGTGTGTGTGCGTGCGTGCGTGCGTGCTTGTGTGTGTGTGTCCTATAATATAATACTTTTTATGAGCAAAGTGCGGACGTCAACTTTCCTTGAGCACATCACCCTTTTGGCCAAAGGTTATGTACCCATTTTTGTTTCAGCTGTGTCGACTAACGAACGTACTTCAAACCCTAATTTTTCGGGCGAAAAAAATCTATCCCTTTTATAAATTCGCTAATCTAATAAAATTGTTTGTATATATATATACATGATATGACATATTAAACAAGACATATGTTTGCATTGATGAATATAAGGAGAAATATTGTTGTTTGTTTAGCACATTCCATTTCAATGTTTATTAAACGAATGTTGGGAGCTCTGGTGAAAGAAGGACATTTACTCACTAGTAAGGGGCTTGTATTGAATGAACAGAAACACGGGTCTTCATCTATCTCCTAGCTCTTGTATCGGGTTTCCTGCACCACACCCCGGGGCTAAGACCTCAGCTGGTCGGCTTGTACGATGGGGTAGTTCTAACATGAACACACCCGGAAACCGAATTTAAGTAAATAATCAAAAAATAATCACTTAATATTTAAGTAAACAATATTGCGACGGAAACTTGCACAAATTAAGTACCGACGTTTCAGAACCATAACAAGGCCTTACATTTTGATGGGAAACTACTGCCTATTAAAAATCAACGTTAAAAAACAAAAAGTGGCATGGTTACAGTTTTACATAGGTAAGAAACAAAGCAAAAGTAAAACGACGTTTCGGCCAAGAGGTGCTTCAGTTGGAATAATAAACAACAACACAAAAACATATAAGGATATACACAGAAATCTAACCACATGGTGATAATATACTAGACTCTCAAAAACAGGAAAATAAGTCACTTCCCTGTGGTCCGGGATCTACTAGTCTGAAATTGCTTTGGCCGGCGGACAGGGCGGGCACAGATGTGAAATACAGTAAAAGGGAAGGTATCTAGAAATATGTGGTGGTGAGTACAAGGTCCCAGACTCTACTATTACTGGAAACGTTTATATGCGGCCAAGCGGCCAATCAGCGTTCGATTTCTAACATATATACGTGCTCGACATGAAGCATTTAAATATGGACAATACAAATCTGGAAATATATGCCACCGTTAAACTGAAATAGCGCGCATCGGTAAAGTATAGCATGAAGATTTGAATACACAGGACTTCGACAACCATGAGTCCATGTCACTCCTTCGGATGAAAGGGATGAAAGGGTTAAGATGGCCACAGCCAGAAACGAGAGACTTAGTGGGCGTGTAAGAAGACTAATTAACCAACACAGAACTGGGGTCGTCAGTCTCTGGACACTGCGAGACTTTCTGAGGAGGGGATCTGAGCACCTATGGGCATGTTCGGAGTGCAATGATGATGATCCGCTAATAACTCAATAACTCAATGAAGATTGGAAACGAAAAGAAGTAAAACACACAGCAATAAGAGAGAAGACGCAAAAACGAAGACATCAATCTCAACATTCAAACGAATCTGTTCAATACGTATGTGGACGTGACTGTATTTCTAGAATAGGAATATTTAGTCGTAACAAAAGCTACGTTTTGCATAGTGACCTATTACAACTTACTGATTTATCACTCGACATTGGAGGCCTATTAAAATAGTACTTCGACTTCTTCACAGTGCTGAAGGCAACAGTGATGTTGGCATATGAAACAAGTACAGTTTAAAATGTTGACTTCAAAAATGTTCCTTGAAAAATGTTTATTGTTGTTTTCAATAAGAAATATGTTTTGGCAGTCAAATATGTCTATCTTCCATGAAACAGAGATCTATTACAGGGTGATGATGTAGACATGTTTTCTTTGAAATGACGAAGACTACTCATTGTTTACTCTTTCTACACAATGAAATAGGAAATGACCTCCACGTAAAACAATTCGTAGTTGCCTTCAAGTCTAGAATATGCATTTCTTGTACAGAATTATCATGAGGTTATCACTTCATCTTAATGTCAGCATTTCAATCATTCTGAAAGGTGATCATCGCTTGATGTAGACGCATTTTAATGACGAGTTTGGTTCCAACCTCATGAAATGGCTTTAAAACAGTGTCTAATATCTTCAGTGTTTATTCTTCTTTCCTATAATTTCCACAACAAATCCTGAAAATATCATATCGCCATATTTTTCTATAAATCCACATTTCCTAGATTGATCCTTCGCTGTTTCCGTATTCAGCGTCACTGTACCATACAGGAATGGTCAGCACAGATTTTACCATTTACTATAACTGACTCCTGGTGCAACGACAGTCGTTACATGCTTATGTTATCAGTTCAGCACTCGTTTCCATGATCTATGAGAACTGATGCAGGCGATCATGACCCACCTGCCCTCAATTTTTCTCTCAACTGTTGCTTATCAATATTTCTGTTAATCATTTATAATGTCTCTGTCTTCTACTTTCTTTTACATTTACACCTAATTCCTTCTATCTCTTCTTCTCTTTTAGTGAACTGGACTACAAAGAAAAAAGGTCGGGCTCGATCATGATCGACAGCTTCCAGGTTCACCCAGCCTTAAATGGATACCGGATTTTTTTTGTTGGTAAAGTAAAACGGCACGGGCGTAATTCCGACCACATCCCCCCTCCCCCCTCCAAAAAAACAACAACATTATGTGCTGAAGGTCTGTAAAAATTCTGATCACTCACACCATATTCCCTAAACGCCACTTGGCGTGACCGGGCTCTTTACTCCACTCTTCTTTTCTGTTTTGTTTTCCATTTGTCAAAATGTATTCCCCGCTGTTCTCTTCTCATTGCATGGCCAAAAGCTGATGACAGTTATCTCCAATCCTGATAGTAAACTTTATTTTTGCCTTCGCCTCTTTTATAATATCATTCTTACTGTTCCAACTGTTCATTGTATTCTCTATCTTCTTCTGCAAACCCCAGTTTGCAGAAAACCACTGTGCCTCCAAGTATTTTTGTTTTCGTTGTCCGATTGTCCATGACTCACCACCGTATATTAAAACCGGTTCCACTTAACAGTGAATAACTATCTTTCGTACTTCATTTGCCAAAGATATATTGCGTAATATCGTTTCTAGGTAAACGCTGCTTTTAAGCATTAACCTTTCTTAAAGGACAGCACACTTACATAGGTGCCCTCACTCACAGCATTCAGGTTGTATGTGTAACCTTTTTATGACTGAAATATTTCTTGGTATTGTCTGGGTCGAATCGTCCGCAGTTATTGTAGACATGGAGTGATAGAAGGTGAAGCTGGGTGAGGTAAAGAAGGTACAAACTAATGGTTCATGATCAGAGAGCTGGAGAGATATAAAGGATAAAACTGCATGCGCGAAATGAGATAATTTGATGGAGAAGGGAGAGCAACGAGTGTAGCGTGAAGTGGGTTACAACAGTTAAGGTGTAGACGCATTTGCTGTTCACAAAAAGTAAATAATTAACAACATGTCTTGTATAAAGAAAGTAAATACGAAATGGCTGGGGAAGGAAGGAAGAATGTATTAAGTAAGAAGAGGAGGTACAAGATGGTTTAAAGAAGAAAAAGATCGAGTAAGGAGGAGAAATGAAAGTGGAGTTTTTAAAAGGTTTAGGAGAAGATAGAAAGGAGGTGGATGAGTAGACAAATAATAAGGTAGTAACCATGGTGATGATGATGTTGATGATGATGGTGATGATGATGATGTTGGTAATGATGATGATGTTGGTGATGATGATGATTTTGGTAATGTTGATGTTGAAGATGATGATGGTGATGATGATGTTGGAAAGGATGATGTTGATGATGATGATGTTGGTAATGATGATGTTGGTAATGATGATGATGTTGGTGATGATGATGATGATGATTTTGGTAATGTTGATGTTAAAAATGATGATGGTGATGATGATGTTGGAAAGGATGATGTTGATGATGATGATGTTGGTAATGATGTTGGTGATGATGATGATGTTGGTGATGATGATGATGATTTTGGTAATGTTGATGTTGTTGATGATGATGATGGTGGTGGTGGTGATGATGATGATGTTGGTAATGATGATGATGTTGGTGATGATGTTGGTGATGATGATGATGATGATAATGATTTTGGTAATGTGATGTTGTTGATGATGATGATGATGATGATGATGATGATGATGTTGATGATGATGATGATGTTGGTAATAATGATGATGTTGGTGATGATGATTTTGGTAATGTTGATGATAGTGATGATGATGATTATTACAATGAAGGAAGGTAATAGAAGAATGGGTGTTGTAAAGAAAAATAAATAAAATAATGAGACTACAAAAATATAATATTGTACAAATATGAATGTGAACTAAACTTGTCAACATCTACAAGACGCCCAAGATGCGCAGTCATGCTCCTAGCTATCTGCATTCGTCGGGATTAGTGAACCACAGCTGACCAAGATCCTACTTTACATTGCTGTGGTAGGATTGAAACATGCTAACCAGTCGGCCAGTGCGAGAAAGGATAAAGAAGGAAGGCAGTCATGTGCCAAAAACGCCACGATGAAGTCAAAGGTGCTTTGTCGAAAGGCACAGATGTCGCAGCTTGCTACAAACCGGGCTTACCATACGGAGATGGAGTAGGATCTTTACCAGTTCTGGTTCACACACAAACAGTTACAAATGTGTTACTGACCACCTTCTGATCACGTGATGGTCTTTGATCCGTTGAATGGAATCATGATGGGCGCTTGAGACTGCTCAAGACAGACACATAAATAAAGGGAAACAAAACAATGGACAGGGTGAAACAGATATTAGACATGCAAATAGATAAAGGTCAAACAGAAAGAGACATACAAGGGGACAAGGTGAAAAAGAAGGAGATATAAACTTGGATAGGGTGAAACACAATTTGGCAATGACAAAAATTTCAATATGAAAAAGTTGAAGCAGAAAGGAACATAGTTGCAGAAAAATTAAGACATATTAATTGTGCAAAAAAGGCAGATAAAAAGAGAGTCAGATAGAGAGAGCGTCGAACATCTATGGGCAGAATCCCCCTACAGAAAAGATCGTCTGCTGCCTTGCAGGAAGATTGGGGACAATCAAAGGCTAAGGAAAGCAAACCTGAACAAAATGCTGACTGAAATCGGATGCACTGGGCCACTGGCGTAGAACACAGTGCAACGTTTTAACAGGTATTCAATCGGAGTGGATCTAACAGGCTTAAACAGACAGCTGTCTTCGTGCGAGAGTCTGGAGTCCTACTCTGATTGAGTCCTGATCGCAGAGAGAGAGAGAGAGAGAGAGAGAGAGAGAGAGAGAGAGCGAGCGTGAGAAAAATGAGCGAGGAGAGTGAGAAATATATTGAGAGGGGCAAAGAGAATAAAAGTATTTCAGTGTCATTTTGTTGTTACCTAAATTAATACAATTAATGTCCATCGTAATAACTTGGCAATCAGTGACACTATAAGAGAGGGTGAAAGACACGAAGTCAGACAGATAAACAAATAGTAAAGATATAAACTAGTGACAAAGATAACAAAGAAAGATAGAGTCTTGAAGAGAGATATGTTTGGCGTGATGAAGGCCAAATACGCTCGCTGGCAGCTTTGATGCTGAGTGCGGTCTTACTCTCTACAATGAGGACATCACCAAGTTTGTTGTTCATTCCATAAGGGAAGATAAGGAGAATGGGTGGGACGATGATGTATATACTGAGATAATGAGGAATCTAACGGTGGGACGATGATGTATATACTGAGATAATGAGGAGTCTAACGGTGGGACGATGATGTATATTCTGAGATAATGAGTCTAACGGTGGGACGATGGTGTATATACTGAGATAATGAGGAATCTAACGGTGGGACGATGATGTATATACTGAGATAATGAGGAGTCTTACGGTGGGACGATGATGTATATACTGAGATAATGAGGAGTCTAACGGTGGGATGATGATGTATATACTGAGATAATGAGGAATCTAACGGTGGGACGATGATGTATATACTGAGATAATGAGGAGTCTTACGGTGGGACGATGATGTATATACTGAGATAATGAGGAGTCTTAATGTGGGACGATGATGTATATACTGAGATAATGAGAAGTCTTACTGTGGGACGATGATGTATATACTGAGATAATGAGGAGTCTTACGGTGGGACGATGATGTATATACTGAGATAATGAGGAGTCTTACTGTGGGACGATGATGTATATACTGAGATAATGAGGAATCTAACGGTGGGACGATGATGTATATACTGAGATAATAAGGAGTCTAACGGTGGGACGATGATGTATATACTGAGATAATGAGGAATCTAACGGTGGGATAGGGGTCTGCTCGATCAGAAATACTTAGTTTGAAAGGTAGGAACAGTCAGTCTGTATACGCTTCGAAAATAACTGAGACGGGCGGTGGAGCGGATATGGAGATGCCTCGATTGTTGTGAGACTGATTTTCTGAACAGAATAGAGTAGAATAGAGTAGGCTAGAATAGAAAAAGTCAAATGAGAAAGAAAGAATGAAAGAAAGAAAGAAAATGAAAGAAATAAATAAAATGAAGGAAAGAGAAAAAAGCAAGAAAAGAAAAAAAGATTGCACTAACTATTAAAAAGCCACGTCATAAACCTACTTGCCTATAAATGAGCGGCTGTAGACCAGCCTCTCTTGAATCTCCAGGAAGAAGAGACAAGAGAACGGGAAGGGCAGGCTTGCTGGGACGTTATCAAAATAAAGCAAATGTTCCAGCGATAAGTCCCCCGACCAACAAGTTCACCGAGATAATCAGACACGTGCAGTTGGTGGTGTTGCTTGGGTATATGTAGTGTGCAGCTTTCCCGCGAGAGCTGGAGAATAGCACACCCTTCACTTGATTAATTTATCACCAAGTACATACACGTATATGGTCAAGCCATTTCATTTGATTGAGGAGGACTCCTACCGTAGAATAGATAAAGAAACAACAGATAAAAAGACTTGGCCACGTGAAAAGAATATCATCATTGTGTGGCACACCGCTTAAGGTTAGCGATCATGTCCTTCTACAATTTGTCTGTCCACAGTGCATCTTATCAACTCAACATGCAATTTTCCGTGTCATGACACCAAGCTATCTAGTATCTTCTCTCTTTGTCGTCCGCGATCTCTCTTCCCTGTATTTTGCGTGTTGTAGCCAAGTATTCCAACTTCCCTCTTTTCACAATATGCCCGAAAAATATCGATTGTTTCTTTCTGATGTTTTTCAAGCGCTCCATTTTTGTGGTGTTGGCCTCTGAGACTTTCTTTGTTGGTCATTTTACTTGTCCAGCAAACTTTCAACATTCTTTGGAGAAACCCCATCTCTGTTGCCTAGACCGTCTTTTCATTTAAAAATGTGATACCAGATAAACATATAATAAAAAAGACATTTTCAGTTGACTGCTTGCACAAATTAATCCTTAGAGTAATTAAAGGGCCAGTAGTCAGGTGTAATATACACTACTATATACATGTATATATATATATATATATATATATATATATATATATATATATATATATATATATATACCTCACCAATGTCACCTTGCTATCAACTTTACCGTAGCACTGCAATTATTTGCCAGTTCCTTTAGAGATATTAAATGTGCTGTGACTTCCATAGTGCTTTTCACTGAATTTGAAATACCATTGCGCAGTATTTCAATGTAATAAAGAGCAAGAAAACCAAGTCGCTATATTATTATTATTATTATTATTATCTTCCAATGAAAAAGAGCAATGAAGACATACTAACAGATTTACATATTAAAAAGAACTGGCTTATAAACACCATTCTACAGCGGAAGTTAAAAGATTATGCGGCCACGTGAAAAGACACAGCGTGCTTGAAAGAACAAATAATTGAAGGTATGTTTCTTGGCTAACCCAGTAGGGCAGACCAAAAAGAAGATGGTTACTGGACATCAGGGAGACATTGAACATGATCTCTCTAGATCTTTGGAGAACTTTCTAGAGACAGAGATAATTTCAGACGGGATGTGGCGAATGCCTCGTTCTGTGAGAGAAGTGGCTAGAGACACAGATTATTTCAGGCGGACTGTGGTGAATGCAACGTTCTGTGAGAGATCTGGCTAGAGACAAAGATTATTTCAGACGGTCTGTGGTGAATGCATTGTTCTGTAAGAGATCTGGCTAGAGACAAAGATTATTTCAGGCGGACTGTGGTGAATGCAACGTTCTGTGAGAGATCTGGCTAGAGACAAAGATTATTTCAGAAGGTCTGTGGTGAATGCATTGTTCTGTGAGAGATCTGGCTAGAGACAAAGATTATTTCAAGCGGACTGTGGTGAATGCAACGTTCTGTGAGAGATCTGGCTAGAGACAAAGATTATTTCAGGCTGGCTGTGGTGAATGCAACGTTCTGTGAGAGATCTGGCTAGAGACAAAGATTATTTCAGACGGTCTGTGGTGAATGCAACGTTCTGTGAGATATCTGGCTAGAGACAAAGATTATTTCAGACGGTCTGTGGTGAATGCATTGTTCTGTGAGAGATGTGGCTAGAGACAAAGATTATTTCAGACGGGCTGTGGTGAATGCAACGTTCTGTGAGAGATGTGGCTAGAGATAAAGATTATTTCAGACGAGCTGTGGTGAATGCAACGTTCTGTGAGAGATGTGGCTAGAGACAAAGATTATTTCAGACGGGCTGTGGTGAATGCAACGTTCTGTGAGAGATGTGGCTAGAGACAAAGATTATTTCAGGCTGGCTGTGGTGAATGCAACGTTCTGTGAGAGATCTGGCTAGAGACACAGATTATTTCAGGTGGGCTGTGGTGAATGCAACGTTCTGTGACAGATCTGGCTAGAGACAAAGATTATTTCAAACGGGCTGTGGTGAATGCAACGTTCTGTGAGAGATCTGGCTAGAGACAGAGATTATTTCAGACGGGCTGTGGTGAATGCAACGTTCTACAAAGGACATGCGACCTGATGGTGATATTATTATCATAAATTATCTTCCGGACATGAGATTCCACGTAGCTATTGGACAAAAAGCAATTAACGACACATAGCTGAGCGTTTACTTCGTAATCAGCAAACAACAATTATTCCAAATCCTACACAATCTTCTGGCGATGGGGAGGTGGAGGGGGGGGGGGGCGGGGGGGGGGGGGGGGGGTTCGAACATAAACCAGTCCAGGGAAGAAAGCAACTACGTTCATTTAATGGCGGAAGATGCAGAAGAGTGGTCGTCGGGAGAACGCAAAATAGGGAGATCATCGTCTCCTTTCTTCTCTTCTCCATTTTCTTTCTTTCTCTTCTCTGACTTCATTAAAAAGAAATAATTCATGAACTTGTGTATAAAGGTGAAACGTAAGGATAACCCGTCATAAATAACAGAGCATGAATGACGTTTCACCTTCACTTTACTTTGTCCTTGGCGTAAGACCTCAGTCACCACAATAAGACAATGCCGATTAGCGCTTACACCCTTCTTCTGGTAACACATCACAACATAAAGCACGAACTCCGCAAATCCGACAGTGGACACCCTCTCCCCCTTGCTCAACTTTCTCAATTCGAAATGTAATTTATAAAAAGCATTCATTAATTACTATACAGATGGTAACTTTTTTTTTCATTTTCCGAGACAGTTAGGCTATAAACCTACATTTTACGATGTTCATCTGTAGGTATTTTTTTAATGTAATAAATCAGTGGTGGTCAAATTGTGTCTCGCGGCCACATTTGGACCGCCGATCTATTTTATTTTTTCACCTAGAAGTGTCCACAGAAACTAGTGTATTAAATATGTACAAATAAAAATCAAAGTTCCAGCACGCTAACAAAAATAATATGCCGACAATAATCAAAGGCTTGTTTCCTCATCAAGGCCAGCTCCTTGTCGTGGTGATGGGGCTTAACAGTCACCAGGGACTGAAAACTAAGACTGGCCAGGCCTTCCTACAACCGAGCAAGACCACAGTCTGCTCTAGCAAGTTCAAGTGCTGAAGTCGGAGGCAACCAGCCAAAAGGCGCACGACAATCAGGATGCCACGCACTCAACGCAAATGGAAGTATGTCTATAACCGCAAATCGATATGGCACTCGCCCTGTGATGGGCACTCAGGCAGGAGCAGCGCCGGGTCCTCAGCCTCGAAAGGGCCCAACCTCTATTACTGGATGTCCTTCTCAACCGCTCTGTGGAGTCAGGGGGCGAGAGAATAGAGCTACTGGCCAATCCAAAATAAGACCACTAAAATAATGCAATGGAATGCTGAAGGCATCAACAGCAAAAGAGATGGGTACAGTAAAAAGATAGAATTAGAAAATATCCTGCATGAAGAACAAATAAGCATATGCTGTTTGCAGGAAACCCATCTAAACAACGACATAGCCTTGAAGATTAGGGGATACCAGTGCTACCGATCTGACAGAATAAATAGACAAAAGGGCGGAATACTGACTCTTGTAAGGAACAACATTATTGCATGTCAGATTGAAGTGTATATGGATGGGGCGGAATATCAAATACTGCACCTCAGGACAGGAAATACAGACTTCCATCTACTTAACTACTACTGTCCGAGTGACCGCCCACTAGCACTAGACACAATTACATTAAAAGAAAGAATAATTGTATGTGGAGACTTTAACAGCCACTCACAGAGCTGGGGCTATGAACATATGGACAAGAGAGGTGAAGAGCTTGAAAATTGGCAGGATGACAATGGGCTTATACTATTAAACCAGGCAACAGATCCACCAACATTCTACTCCAGATCATGGCATACCACATCTACACCAGACCTTGCTTTCCATTCACCAGACCTGGATTGGAATATCACACGAATTGTTGGGAAACAACTTGGAGGCAGCGACCACCGACCAGTCTTTTTAGTGGTACAAAATAAGGCCATCAGGGAGAGCAGCACTCTCTCCAGATGGAATTACAAAAAGGCAGACTGGAAAATGTATCAACACTACACCAGTGTACTGACTAAAGATATAAATACAGATAGAGACATCAACAAAATAGTTGATGAATTCAGTAGACTAATAATACAAGCTGCCAGTGAAACAATACCTAGAGGGGCACGGAAACACTACAAACCATACTGGAGTAGTGAGCTAGAGCAACTGCACAATGACATGGAAACATCTTGAAAGCAAGCAGAAAATAACCCTTGCCAAGAACACCACAACAACTACCAGCATGCTAAAGCCAAATTTCAACGGGCTAAACTACAAGCCAGATGGAGAAGCTGGAAAGAGAAAACAGAGTCCTTGAATCTTGAACGAGACACAAGAAAAGTGTGGAAGCTTGTAAAACAGCTGAATGATGAGGGTACAGAAAGGAACACCAAAATTACACTGAAGAAGGATGGAAACATTCTAACAGGTAAACATGCAGCAAATTACTTTGCAGACTCCTTTGCAAATGACAATAATATTGAAATTAGCCTAGAAAAACGACGAGAGACCCGTTTAAAACAACAAAATGCAAGACAAGAAGAGACCACACATGAAGTAATGGAAACACCCATTACATAAAGAGAGCTAGAGCTGGCAATATCCAAATTAAAAATGAAAAAGTCACCAGGCAATGATGGAGTGTCCAATGAAATGATTAAGAACTTGGGAACTGCAGCTAAAGCAAAACTATTGCAGATCTACAACATTTGCTGGATCACAGGTAGAGTGCCACAGGCATGGAGAGAAGCAATTATGATACCATTACTAAAGCCAGGAAAAGATGGTTCAATGACATCCAGCTATAGACCAATCAGCCTTACAAGCTGTTTGTGTAAAACAATGGAACGTATAATCAATCTCAGACTGCAGTGGTACCTGGAAAGTGAAAATCTCCTTGTCCCACAACAAGCAGGCTTTAGACAGTGTTACTCTACCGAAGATCAAGCAACCTATCTTTCCCAGGAAATTGAAGATGCGTTTCAAGAAAAGAAACTGGTACTAGCAGCATGGATAGACCTAAAGAAAGCATTTGATAAGGTATGGAAGGAAGGGCTTTTGAAGAAACTGAGAAATTATGGAGTAAATGGCAGGATGTACAAATGGGTCAAAGCATACCTGCATAACAGGAGAGCCAGAGTGCAACTGGATGGTCTTAAGAGTAAGAAGGTCTTATTGCGCCAGGGCGTTCCACAAGGAGGGGTACTATCTCCCAACACTTTTTCTGATCTACATCAATGACCTAGTTACTGAACTACCACATGGCATCAAAGTGGCAATGTATGCAGATGACTTGGTAATGTGGTGCACAGAGGAGTATGCAACAGTGGCCTCCAAATTGCTACAAAGAGCTATGAATGCACTGAATTCATGGACAAATAGATGGTGTATCAGCATCAATACAGACAAATGCAGTACTACACTTTTCACACTCTCCCCAAAACAAAAGCAGGAGCCATCTACATAAACAATGAGCCTGTGAAAGAAGACATACAAGCTACATATCTCGGAGTTACATTTGATAACAAACTATCTTGGAAACAGCAGATAAATAAGGCAACCCAAAAAGCAAGGAGGAAATTGGCTATTCTAAGAAAGTTGTGTGGAACCACATGGGGTGCGAGTGGGAAAATACTCAGTAAAGTTTACCAACAGAGTATACGCCCACATTTAGAATATGGATCATCCGCATGGTGCTCAGCATCAAACACCACATTGCAAGAACTGGATAAAGTACAAAACCAGGCACTTAGGGTCATCACAGGAGCAATGAAATCAACACCAATATTGGAGATGGAGAAATTGTGGAGGATACCAGCACTGAGAGAACGGAGAGACACAAAGGTGCTGATACAGGCAGAAAAATTTGTTTGCATGCCGAGACATCCAATGAAGGACAGATTCCAAAATCTTGCATTGGGACGACTTAAGAGAAGCAGCTTTATCCACCAAGCCAAGCGTATTAGTAGACAAACACCAGACATGCCAAGAGTTGTTAAACCCCTTCTGCCCATACCAGAACAGACTCCCTGGACAGATGAATCAGGATTATCAGTTCAAATACGGACAGAAGTGAAAGGAATAGTTGACAAAGAGGAACAAAATAGTCTACAGCGAAAAACAATAACTCTCAGTTTCCTGGATGAAGAATACCCACAAGACCTATGGATCCGTGTGTACACAGATGGATCAGCACAGAATGCAGTAAATAATGGGGGAGCAGGTGCATATATAGAGTACCCAAATAACACTAGGGATATGAATAAAATAGCAACAGGGAAATATTGTCACAATTATGATGCAGAAATACAAGCAATAAAGTTGGCAATAGAAAAACTGCTGAACAGTAATCTTAGCCCACAGCCTGTAGTGTTTTTGACAGATGCAAGATCAGTACTCCAGGCACTACAATCCAGAAAATTACCACATCTGCAGACCTTATTGACTGAACTCTGCAAGCACCACAGGGTTGCCCTGCAGTGGATCCCGTCTCACTGTGGAATACCAGGAAATGAGAAAGCAGATCAGTTGGCAAAGGAAGGTTCAACAGGCACACAACTAGATACACCAGTTACATACCATCATAAGAAACAGATAATCAAATCAATCAGAGGACCACAAGCCCCAAATCAGGATGCCTTTCATAATATGAATAGATATGAACAAGTTATCATTATACGCCTAAGAACAGGACACAATCGACTCCATAGTCACATGTATACAAAATTCAAGATCGGCACCTCAACTACTTGTACATGTGGACAGGCACCCCAGACTGCTGAACACATACTTCAAGACTGTACTGAATATAGCAGACTGAGGAAAATCCATTGGCCCATAGATACAACACTACAGACAAAACTATATGGGCCACTGCAAGAATTACAAAAGACAGTAAAATTTATACAGGAAACGACATTGCAGATATAGACAATACTTCAGGCGAACGAAAGATAGATAGATAGAAAGGCTTGTTTACAGTTGACGCTGCCAAGTTGCATTTCTGTTAGGTTGTGATAGCACGCATTTCTGTAGGTTGTGATAGCACGTCATCTGTTAGGTTGTGATAGCATGTCATCTGTTAGGTTGTGATAGCATGTCATCTGTTAGGTTGTGATAGCACGTCATCTGTTAGGTTGTGATAGCATGTCATCTGTTAGGTTGTGATAGCACGTCATCTGTTAGGTTGTGATAGCATGTCATCTGTTAGGTTGTGATAGCACGTCATATGTTAGGTTATGATAGCATGTCATCTGTTAGGTTGTGATAGCATGTCATCCGTTAGGTTGTGATAGCATGTCATCTGTTAGGTTTTGATAGCATGTCATCTGTTAGGTTGTGATAGCATGTCATCGTTATTTTTATGAATAAATCACAGAATGTAATTTTTACCATTCTCTAAGTTAAGCCCTCTGGTTCTGGCTATAACCCGGGCCTCGGTCTAGCCAAGTCTGCCACCGCTGGAATAAAGCGCATCATTTGAAGATTGTCTGCCACCGCTGGAATAAAGCGCATCATTTGAAGATTGTCTGCCACCACTGAACTAAAGCGCATCACTTGAAGATTGTCTGCCACCGCTGGAATAAAGCGCATCATTTGAAGAATGTCGGCCACCACTGAACTAAAGCGCATCATTTGAAGATTGTCTGCCACCACTGTTGGACTAAAGCGCATCATTTGAAGATTGTCTGCCACCACTAAACTAAAGCGCATCATTTTAAGATTGTCTGCCACCGCTGGAATAAAGAGCATCATTTGAAGATTGTCTGCCACCACTGAACTAAAGCGCATCATTTGAAGATTGTCTGCCACCGCTGGAATAAAGCGCATCATTTGAAGAATGTCTGCCACCACTGAACTAAAGCGCATCATTTGAAGATTGTCTGCCACCACTGTTGGACTAAAGCGCATTATTTGAAGATTGTCTGCCACCACTGAACTAAAGCGCATCATTTTAAGATTGTATGCCACCTCTGAACTAAAGCGCATCATTTTAAGGTTGTCTGCCACCACTGTACCAAAGCGCATCATTTGAAGATTGTCTGCCACCACTGTACCAAAGCGCATCACCTGATGAATGTCTGCCACCACTGAACTAAAGCGAATCACCTGATGAATGTCTGCCACCACTGAACTAAAGCGAATCACCTGATGAATGTCTGCCACCACTGAACTAAAGCACATCATTTGAAGATTGTCTGCCACCACTGAACTAAAGCGTATCACCTGATGATGTCTGCCACCACTGAACTAAAGCGCATCATTTGAAGATTGTCTGCCACCACTGAACTAAAGCGTATCACCTGATGAATGTCTGCCACCACTGAACTAAAGCGCATCATTTGAAGATTGTCTGCCACCACTGAACTAAAGCGTATCACCTGATGAATGTCTGCCACCACTGAACTAAAGCGCATCATTTGAAGATTGTCTGCTACCACTGAACTAAAGCGCATCATTTGAAGAATGTCTGCCACCACTGAACTAAAGCGCATCATTTTAAGATTGTATGCCACCTCTGAACTAAAGCGCATCATTTTAAGGTTGTCTGCCACCACTGTACCAAAGCGCATCATTTGAAGATTGTCTGCCACCACTGTACCAAAGCGCATCACCTGATGAATGTCTGCCACCACTGAACTAAAGCGCATCACCTGATGAATGTCTGCCACCACTGAACTAAAGCACATCATTTGAAGATTGTCTGCCACCACTGTACTAAAGCGTATCACCTGATGAATGTCTGCCACCACTGAACTAAAGCGCATCATTTGAAGATTGTCTGCCACCACTGAACTAAAGCGCATCATTTTAAGATTGTCTGCCACCACTGAACTAAAGCGCATCATTTTAAGATTGTCTACCACCACTGAACTAAAGCGCATCATTTTAAGATTGTCTACCACCACTGAACTAAAGCGCATCACCTGATGAATGTCTGCCACTACTGAACTAAAGCACATCATTTGAAGATTGTCTGCCACCACTGAAGTAAAGCGCATCATTTGAAGATTGTCTGCCACCACTGAACTAAAGCGCATCATTTGAAGATTGTCTGCCACCACTGAACTAAAGCGCATCATTTTAAGATTGTCTACCACACTGAACTAAAGCGCATCACCTGATGAATGTCTGCCACCACTGAACTAAAGCACATCATTTGAAGATTGTCTGCCAACACTGTACTAAAGCGCATCATTTGAAGATTGTCTGCCACCACTGAACTAAAGCGCATCATTTGAAGATTGTCTGCCACCACTGAACTAAAGCGCATCAGTTGAAGATTGTCTGCCACCACTGAACTAAAGCGCATCATTTGAAGATTGTCTGCCACCACTGAACTAAAGCGCATCATTTGAAGATTGTCTGCCACCACTGAACTAAAGCGCATCATTTTAAGATTGTCTGCCACCACTGAACTAAAGCGCATCATTTGAAGATTGTCTGCCACCACTGAACTAAATCGCATCATTTGAAGATTGTCTGCCACCACTGAACTAAAGCGCATCATTTTAAGATTGTCTGCCACCACTGAACTAAAGCGCATCACCTGATGAATGTCTGCCGCCACTGAACTAAAGCACATCATTTGAAGATTGTCTGCCACCACTGAACTAAAGCGCATCATTTTAAGATTGTCTGCCACCACTGAACTAAAGCGCATCATTTTAAGATTGTCTGCCACCACTGAACTAAAGCGCATCATTTGAAGATTGCCTGCCACCACTGAACTAAAGCGCATCATTTTAAGATTGTCTGCCACCACTGAACTAAAGCGCATCATTTTAAGATTGTCTGCCACCACTGAACTAAAGCGCATCATTTTAAGATTGTCTGCCACCACTGAACTAAAGCGCATCATTTTAAGATTGTCTGCCACCACTGAACTAAAGCGCATCATTTGAAGATTGCCTGCCACCACTGAACTAAAGCGCATCATTTTAAGATTGTCTGCCACCACTGAACTAAAGCGCATCATTTTAAGATTGTCTGCCACCACTGAACTAAAGCGCATCACCTGATGAATGTCTGCCGCCACTGAACTAAAGCACATCATTTGAAGATTGTCTGCCACTGTTCTTCATCGACGTTAATCATCGTCATCATTGAGTGCCGCCTCCGTATCGAAGGTTGGCTGCCATGGAGCACCATTCCCCTCTGTCTCTTGCTTTGATGGTGCATTTTGTCATAGGCTGACTTGTCCATCTTTTGATGTTACTTGTCCGTGTTAGTCTTGATGTGACTCTGCCCCTTTGGCCTTGTTTTCCCTTATTCGTTTACATTTATTAATCTGATGAGTCTTTTAACATGTCAAAAAAATTTCATTTGTCTTTATTTAAATGTTTTTAGTATTTCTCATTTCATTTTTAATTGTTCAAAGACTTCAATCTTTTCTTTTCTTTCCATCTAATTCTTTTTCTAGTCTTCAATAAAACCACATTTCATAAGATTCAATTTTTGTTTCTTTCTGTTTTCTTGTCTAATATCCATGCTCCTGCAACATATATAAATGTTGAGAAGATATAACATTTTCCTGTTCTTAGTTTAGTCCTGGTGTTAATTGTTTTGATGTTAGTATTTTGTTCATGGCATTAAAATATATTTTCGCCATTCCTATTCCTTTGTTCATTTCGGTTTTACATTTTACATTTTCCGTCGATGCTATCACTGCTGTCTTAAACTCAGAGAGCAACGGAATCTTTTTTGTTCAGCTGAGCTCCTACGTCAAGCTGGAATAGAATCCACATTCACACTACTACTAAACCAGTGCACTATGGACAATGTTGTAGACACTTTATACCGATCTTACATAATGAGTTTACATTTATTTCTCCGCTAAAGCTACAGTCTTTATCAGCCTTCTGTCCTCTTTAAATTGTTCTTCTATTGTCTGTAAATGTCCTTGTTATCACCCTGCTGCTCTGATAAAGCAGACACCACTGGAGAATATGTCTGATTGCTTGATAACGCTGAAGATTAATGTTACAAATGGTAATTATATAAAGAAAGAAGTATAACAATTATAGACTTCTGTAATCATTGAATAAAACAAATATAGAGAGGTGTAAAGATGGAATGTAATAGGCACAGGTTAGTGTTAAATTCGAATACAACAGGTATAAACAGGTGTAAATAGAATAGTACAGGTGGAATATATGGAATATATCAGGTACAAAAGGTGCACTAAGAAATTTAACATGTACATGGAGGCGCTAGATGAGGCATATTAGGTGCCTAAAGGTGCAGCATGGAATATAGCAAGTGTAGTCGGGCCAAATATGGAATATAACAGCTACAATAGAAATATAGAAGTTCAATATGAAATATAACAGGTTTTATCATATGTAAGAAAAAATGTAACAGGTATGATGTAAATGTATGATTTTGCAATGAAACAGGTGTAGGCAGGTATGAGTGTGAAATATAACAGATAAAGACATGTGTATGGATGGAATATAATAATTACAGGAATATAAACGGTGCACATGTAATAGATTATAAACAGACGCACTGTTCAAGTATGGGAGTCGCGATAGCTCAGTGGTTAGTGAACTGGACTACAAAGGACAAGAGGTAGGGTTCGATCCCAACCAACAGCCTCCGCTTCACCCAGCCTTTAATGGATACAGGATTTTTTTCTGGGAAAGTAAAGCGGCACGGGCGTAATACCGACCACATTAGCCCAAAAATCATGCGCGGAAGGTCTGTAAAATTTATAGTCACTAACACCATATTCCCTATACGCCACTTGGCGTGACGGGGATAATTTACTTTTTTTTTTTTACTGTTCAAGTATAACAAAATAAAAACAGGTGTAAGGATCGCGTCAAAGATAATTGTGATGGAATTATAGTTATTGTTATAAATTAGTTATCAATTATATTATTGTTCTTCTTTTCAGCTCCGTGTAGAGTATAGGTCTTCAACAAATATTTTCCAAGTCGTACTATTTCTTGTCATTCTTTTAAGATCGTTTCGTGTGTTCCCTATAACATCCATATAATAAAAAAGTAAAATAGTAAAGTGCCCTGTCACGTCAAGTGGCAAATAGGGAATATGGTGTTAGTGGCTATAATTTTTATAGACCTTCGGCACATGATTTTTGGGGTAAAATGGTCGGATAATTACGCTGGTGCCGCTTTACTTTCCCAGTAAAAAATCCGGTACCCATTTAAGGCTGGGTAAACCTGGAAGCCATCGAACAAGATCGAACCCAACCTCTTGTCTTTTGTAGTCCAGATCATTAACCACTGAGCTATTGCGGCTCATAGACATATAATTATCATCATCATCATCATCATCATCGAGTGCCGTCTCCACAACGAATGTTGGCTACCATGGATCGCCATTCCACTCTGTTTCTTGCTTTGATGGTGCAGGTTGTCATTGATTGACATGTCCATCTTTTGATGTTACTCTCCATGTTAGTCTTGGTCTGCCTCTGCCTCTTTTACCTTGTATTTTCCCTTCCAATATTACTTTTAGTAGGCTGTTGTGTCTTTTAACGTGGCCCAAAAGTTTCATTTGTCTTGTTCTAATTGTGTTTAGTAGTTATCTTTTTATTTTTAGTTGTTTCAAAACTTCATCGTTTGCTTTCTTTTCTTTCCATCCAATTCTACCTATTCTTCTATAAATCGGCATTTCAAAGGCTTCAATTTTCTGTTCTGTTTTCTTGTCTAATGTCCATGTTTCTGCACCATACAGGAATATTGAGAAGATATAACATTTTGCTATTCTTAGTTTCAGCCCTGTTGTTTTTTGTTTTGTTGTTAGTATATTTTTCATGGCATTAAATTACTTTTTGCCTTACCTATTATTTTGTTTATTTCAGTTGTACATTTTCCATCAACTGGTTATAGTATGTCCAAGGTAGATGTAACTCTGGACTGTCTCTAGATGTATTCCTTCAACTGTGATATTTAATTGTAGGTCTTGAGAATTTTCTTTGTTTATGATCATAGTTTCATAGCTATATAATATATATGTAAAACGGAAAAAAAATACAATGCAACGTGAGCACGATTTTAATGTAAAAATAAAAAAAAAACACAATATGATGAGTGACTTTTTTCCACCCTTAGGGAAAAAAATATTTTAAACATTTCACGAACGTTTTTGTTGTAATGCACTTTGGCTTCCATCCACCACAAGTGGATTCCAGCACTCGCTTCACGCTCGTGAGGAGTTCTTATCCGAACACGACCTGTAGAGATGCAGCTGTTAATAACGAGAAAACATTCTACACAAGGTCGACCCAATGGAAGTGACATTTCCGTTTCTTTTTATCAGCACTCGGAAAGGCGCCATGTTAAGTTGTTTGTTTGTCTATGATTATATTTAGAAGACAGAATGTGATAAAGATAGACATATGTAGCTTGACACCGAGCGAGATTGGTGAGACAAGGTGAGACATTAAAGTGAGTGACGAGTGTAGGATATTAAAGTGAGTGACGAGTGTAGGATATTAAAGTAAGTGACGAGTGAAACAAAAGGAGAGTGTAATTGTAAAACTGTATTAAGATATTTCAAGTGACAACGGCGGATATTTAGATTGAAGCAGCGCTGTAGAGTTTGAGTTATGGTGCTTGAGTCATACGGCAGAACAATGAATTATTTTCAGAAAAATGAAGTAATTGCGAGAAATGAGTCGCAATTTTACATTAGTGGAGTCTTATACATGTAGTTTAAAAAAATAGGGCATTTTGAGTTGCAATATTAGAGTAGTGAGGTAAAGAATAAAAATAAAGTACTGGGATTACAATTTCAAATTTTGCTGTAATCATGGCTAATATTTATTTATTTATCATTTACGTTCGCCAGCTTTGACC
Organism: Megaustenia siamemsis; assembly: GCA_032433765.1. Taxonomy (NCBI): domain Eukaryota; kingdom Metazoa; phylum Mollusca; class Gastropoda; order Stylommatophora; family Ariophantidae; genus Megaustenia; species Megaustenia siamemsis. Next base: position 71,909,018 of record JAVIAB010000050.1, read on the forward strand.
TCTGACGAAGTCCCTAGAGACTAGGAACTGAATTTTGCGTGTTAATCCGTTTTTTCCCTGGCAGCCGTGTGCACAGGGGTTCCTCGCAGCACAGGCAGATAACTCCGTTTTCGGAGGTTCTCATATTTTTTTCCGTCGATGAGTAATTGATGTTTCAAGCCGGGCCTCGCTGCTGAGACCAGGAGTGGTTGTCGCAGAGAGAAATCATAAATAAAAATCCCAACCAGTCCAGCCGGGATTTGAACCATAACCTCTCTGTCTCAAGGCCGTCTTGCCTCGAGACCAACCGGTCCCCCATGCCTAATATAATGAACAGAGAAGGTTCGTGTGGCCATTACCTGTGTCATAGCAGGGTGTGCGTCATGGAGATGTCACCAATCTTGAAATGGCGAACGCTTTCTTCAAATCTGTTAGCATTGACGTTTAAATGTGTACGCTAGAGAATTGCAGTTGTTCATTTTTGGAGTTAGACAAACACATCTTGGAGAGATGAATTATCTATGTAGTAAATGAAATGACTTGACCAGAACGGATTAAAAGTAACCAGCGAGCGGCAGAAACTATCAGAGTTCATAATTTACATTATCTGCTAGGAAGGACCAAGTATTTATGGATCTTCTGTGCGTGTGGTTATGCTAATACTTTACAATTACTAAAGAGTTGCTGTGCTCTTAGACTAATTCTTTACAATTACTAAAGAGTTGTTGTGTTCTTAGTTAGGCCAATTCTTTACAATTACTAAATAGTTGCTGTGCTCTAAGTTGGGCCAATTCTTTACAATTACTAAAGAGTTGCTGTGTTCTTAGTTAGACCAATTCTTTACAATAACTAAAGAGTTGTTGTGTTCTTAGTTAGACCAATTCTTTACAATTACTAAAGAGTTGTTGTGTTCTTAGTTAGGCCAATTCTTTACAATTAGTTATGAAAATAGGAAGTAGTGTACCCGCAAACAGTCATCAACCCTACTGTGTAATCTGAAACATTTCATACAGAGCGTAACAACAGGGTGCTATCTGATCATAAGAAAGAGTTTGCCTCGGCGAGCAAATATTTCGTCCCGTTATCTCCCTGACACTCTGAATATCGAGTTGATAGGTGCCATGCCTCCCATGCGTCTGCCTCCTGCTGTATATTAGCCTGAAAGTTCGCTTCTTCATCTTCTTCCTCTGCATCTTTCTTCGCCCTGTTTCCTTTGCTGATAATATTGCACAGAAAGACAACCCCGCTCTGTGGATCTGTTCACCAACGCGAGGTAACGTCAGGCTAAATCAGTAATAAGACTATACTACCAGACCGTGTTAGTTCAAACATCAAACGGCTTCCCTCCGCACCTTAATGTGTATAATCAATCTTGTGTCAGTGCCACCTATCCGATATATTGATCGGAAGACCGTTGGTTTTTTTTTTTTACGTCTAACTTCTCCAACTTTTTTTTTATTAAAACGTCTCGCCCACAAGGTAGAGGGCTCTATTTAGCCTTTATTCTTTTAGAGGGCTTTATCTTGGCCTTCATTTTTTAGAGGGCTCTATCTTAGCCTTTATTATTTTAGAGGGCTCTATCTTAGCCTTTATTATTTTAGAGGGTTCTATTTAGCCTTCATTATTTTAGAGGACTCTAACTTAGCCTTTAATATTTTAGAGGGCTCTATCTTAGCCTTTAATATTTTAGAGGGCTCTATCTTAGCCTTTAATATTTTAGAGGACTCTATCTTAGCCTTTAATATTTTAGAGGGCTCTATCTTAGCCTTTAATATTTTAGAGGGCTCTATCTTAGCCTTCATTATTTTAGAGGACTCTAACTTAGCCTTTAATATTTTAGAGGACTCTAACTTAGCCTTTAATATTTTAGAGGACTCTAACTTAGCCTTTAATATTTTAGAGGGCTCTATCTTAGCCTTTAATATTTTAGAGGGCTCTATCTTAGCCTTTAATATTTAGAGGGCTCTATCTTAGCCTTTAATATTTTAGAGGGCTCTATCTTAGCCTTTTGCTCTCTTCAGCATACACTGGTAGAATGGTAACACTGGAGGTAACTTAATGGTAGAACTCTGCAGGTAACTTGTCTGACCAGAAAAACATAAAACGAATTTTGAAGATCAGAAGTCAACAATTATCAATTATGGTCATGTAATGAGAAGGGGACAATTGTCAATTATAGTTATGTTATGAGAAGGGAATAATTATCAATTATGGTCATGTAATGAGAAGGGGACAATTATTAATTATGGTCATGTAATGAGAATGGGACAATTATCAATTTGGTTATTTTGTTATGGAGGCCCCGGTATCACTGCAAACGAATTAAAATCCATAATTGCTCCGTCCGTGCCAGTGGAATCATCCGAATTATTAACTAATCTCCAAACATAGAAAGGTAGCTGCAGCCCCCATCATAGCAGTCTCAGCACACGCCAAAAGACATAAGGCGAAACAGCACAGAAAGTGAACACAGCCAACTGTTCCCTGATATATGATATCAGCATTCATCGCAAACAATTGGAATATTGGAACATGATCAAAACAGTTGAAACACACAGCTCACGGTGTGCATAGAACACCTAACTCAGTAGCTCCTGCAACAAGCCGGACTTGGAATAATAGGAAACTGCAACCAAGAACCCTTTTCAGACATAGCCTTCAATGGTTCCTGCCGCCTATCCACCATATTGACCGGAAGTTCACGTCCTCCTGAAAATGATGATCGTCTTATTTTTAAAATGTAAAGCGCTTGATGATGTTAGAACATCGTGTTTTACTCCAATTCTGAACATATAAAACACTGCTCGTCGTCAGATTATCCCCGTCGCACAATAAAAAAAACAGACCGTAAGATTAGCGTATGGCCGGTCTTGGGATATACGATGAGCCATTATGATGACGTAGCACACACACACATGGCTGCGCCATGGATTCATGATTACTATAGTGAATGCAGTCTACAACGAACGAAACACGGTGCAAATTCCCTAAATATATAAAACTTCGGCTGACTTGACGGAGCCCACAACATTAATGTGTTGTAAAATGTAAATAACTTGCGTCAAACAACTCCAACAACGGTCATTGAACAGCACTCAGTGTGACGTAAAACGCAGATCAACACTAGACGGTGGAAGGTCGCATTCACAACACTTGATTTGTCAAAACAGAACATTGCCGTGCGTGCAACGCCAATTCATCTGCGCAGATGTGTTAATTAGAACATCAATTTGACTTGAATGCAGAAAATTACAATGGAAAGCCGAAATTAATCAGATCCCAAAGCAATTTCTGCAGCAATCCAGAGAACGTGACTTAGTTTCGTCATCGTGGAAACGGAAGTCCCTTATTATCCCTTTAAACTAAAAAATAAGAACTGCACCTCTTAAAGAAACAATAAATTCTTAAAGAGAATTATCCTAATTATCAATTATGGTCATGTAATGATAAGGGGACAATTATCAATTATGGTCATGTAATGAGAAGGGACAATTATCACTTATGGTCATGTAATGATAAGAGGACAATTATCAATTATGGTCATGTAATGAGAAGGGACAATTATCATTTATGGTCATGTAATGTAAAGGGGACAATTATCAATTATAGTCATGTAATGATAAGAGGACAACTATCAATATGATCATGTAATGAGAAGGGGATAATTATCAATTATGGTCATGTAATTAGAAGGGACAATTATCATTCATGGTCATGTAATAATAAGGGGACAATTATCAATTATTATGATCATGTAATGAGAAGGAGATAATTATCAATTATGGTCATGTAATAATAAGGGGACAATTACCGATTATGGTCGTGAAATGAGAAGGAACAATTATCAATTATGGACGTGTAGTGAGAAGGAGACAATTATCAATTATGGACGTGTAGTGAGAAGGAGACAATTATCAATTATTATCATGTAATGAGAAGGAACAATTATCAATTATGGACGTGTAGTGAGAAGGAGACAATTATCAATTATTATCATGTAATGAGAAGGAACAATTATCAATTATTATCATGTAATGAGAGTGAACAATTATCAATTATGGTCGTGTAGTGAGAAGGAGACAATTATCAATTATAATCATGTAATGAGAAGGAGATAATTATCAATTATGGCCATGTAATGAGAAGGGGGCAATTATCAATTATTGTCGTGCAATGAGAAAGGACAATTATCAATTATGGACGTGTAGAGAGAAGGCGACAAATTGAGTGTTTGTGACAACTGGAAAAATTGATGGAAGAAGATATAGAGAGAAATAGAGAGAAAATATACAATATATTCTAAGAGAATGGGTTGACATGAAGTCAAAAACAGATTTGACAAACAGCTGTAGAGATGTAAAACTGTGGAGAAACATGATCATCTACTCCAACAGGCACAGCCTGGTCACAATTGGAGACTGTGGTAAATGTGTGAGGGCAGCTTGTAAGAAACTATCTCGTGCCCTTCCTCTCCTCTGTCCCAGAGGTACAATCAATGACTCAAGTACCTTTCAACGGACACAACAAAGCCCTCTATTTTGACGGTCCTTGGTCGTCTTTAACATGATGTCCCAAGTCTAGTGCCCCAAGTTTGGCACACACGTGTCGACTCTCTATTTGGCAAACATCGAACTGCACCTCTTAAAGAGACTCATAATGGGATGCTTGTATCAGATTCAGCAATACATTTTAATCAAGGTCCTATTTCCCCACTTAATAGTTGAATTAGCAACAGACTAACCAAGTGAACTGGAGAGGGAGTAGAGGCAACTTGTTACTCATAAATGTAATGTCGAAGTTGGAATTACCGGTTCAAAATGCACAGATATAGCAGCTTGTCGAAAACGAGAACAAAGCGCATCGACGCCCACTTAACGTCCTTCTAAAGGCGGACGACGAAGAGAAGTGAATATCAAATGAGCCACAAAGAAATAAAGAATATCTGTCCATTGTGTTTCTTTTTGTTGTTTACACTAAAACAAACATTTTAACAGCTAGAATGATCAGTCCTGTTCATCTAGGAAGGGATCTACAAACATTTGACCTTAGTGTCAGCTGAGAGAAACACCACTCAGCTTCAGTGTCGTAGTAGAATTAGAGAATTTAACAATTTAATGGAAACAACTTGCGCACCAAAAACTGACAAGGCTTCAAAAGCCAATAGAACAATAAGCAAATTGGAAATATATTTCTTAGTCCCCATGAAAGCAAAAGCATTTAAAATGTCAAAGTTCTGCCTGACACTCTTGACATATCAGATCCAACGGTCTTGTTTTTGTATGTCACGTGGCACACCTTTAAGCATAGCTCCGCCTCACGAGCAAATGCGACTCGTCTTGTTCTCGTGCACGAAATTTGTGGTACAGGTGTTAATTGAACTTAAATCGCTCGCTGAATGGAGCATGTGAGAAACAGCAGAAGATGACTTCCGATGTCCGGTAAATGCAGAAGCAAGGATTAATTTGCAGCAAAACTAAATCAATTAATTCAGTGGCGTTACTGCCGCGACGCAAAATAGAGTAAAAGAACAAACCCTCTATTAGTTGCTATCTCTTTTTTACTGTTTTTCCACCCATTTACGAGTACTTTTTGCACATTGTGCCTAATATATTGACAATTGTGGTTTCGGTAGGTAGTTATTTCAATATTATGGGGACATGAGCCTCATAGTTAGACATTATATGGACATGAGCATCATAGTTAGACATTATAGGGACATGAGCATCATAGTTAGACATTATAGGGACATGAGCATCATAGTTAGACATTATAGGGACATGAGCATCATAATTAGACATTATAGGGACATGAACATCATAGTTAGACATTGTGGGGACATGCGACCCATAAACAGCATGATAATGTGAGCAACATGGATCGACATGAAGAAATGAGCAACATTTTATATTATGATATGAACACCGTAGTTATACACATCGGAGAACATGAGCACCGTGGTTAGACATCGTGAGAACATGAGCACCGTGGTTAGACATCGTGAGAACATGAGCATCATAGACAGACGTTAAATGAACACTGACATAGTAGATAATACCATGACAAAATGAGTTATAGTTATTCGACGGCCCCGGTATCACTGCAAACGAATGAAAATCCATAATTGCTCAACCGCCCAGTGTCAGTAGAATCATCAGAATTAAAAATTTATCGAATATCCAAACAAAGAAAGGCAGCTGCAGTCCCCATCATAGCAAGCACATCACACGCCAAAAGACATAAGGCGTATTAACACCGATAGTAAACGCAACTGAACCGTCCTTCGTAACTGTCCTTACGATATCATCATTCATCGTAAGCAATATGAATATAGAAACACCATCCGGATGAAACGGAGCCGCGATAGCTCAGTGATTAGAGAACTGGACTACAAAGGTAAGAGGTATGTTCGATCCCAACCGACGGTTTCCGGTTTACCCAGCCTTTAATAGGTACCGGATTTTTGTCTGGGAAAGTAAAGCGGCACGGGCGTAATACCGACCACATTTTACCCCAAAAATTATGTGCCGAAGGTCTGTAAAATTTATGGTCACTAACACCATATTCCCTATACACCACTTGGCGTGACGGGGGGTACTTTACATTTTTTTTTTATCCATATGAAACACACAGCTTACTGTGCACAGAGCACTAATCGCAATAGCTCCGGCAGCAAGCCGAACAAGGAATATGAGGACTCTGCAGCAAGGAACCCTTTCAGATAGTGCCTCAACCGTTCCTTGGCGCCTACCCGCCATATGACGCAGGAAATGAGTATCGTAGCTAAATATTTTATTGACATGAGCACCGTGGCAACTGTTTGTAAATATTACGAAGAAAAGTAAGAACAGGAGAATGAAGGCGGAAAAGAGAATAGAAGAGACGTGAAAAGGACAAGAGGAAGAATAATAAATAATAATAATATAATGTTATAGGTTAATGATAATCGTAGTAGCAGCAGCAGCAGTAGTAACAGTATAGGCTGTATTAGTAGTGTATTAGTAGCAGGAGCAGTAGTAGTAGCAGTAGTAGCAGTAGTAGTAGCAGTATTAGTAGTAGTAGTAGCAGCAGTAGTAGTAGTAGTATAGTACAGCAGTATAGTAACAGTATGTATTAGTAGGTGTAGTAGTACAGTAGTAGCAGTAGTAGTAGTAGTAGCAGCAGTAGTACAGTAGTAGTAGTAGTAGTATATAGTAGCAGTATAGTATAGTAGCAGTTGTAGTAGTAGTAGCAGCAGTAGTAGTAGTAGTAGCAAGCTAGTAGTAGTAGTAGCAGCAGTAGTAGTAGTAGTAGCAGGCAGTAGTAGTAGTAGTAGTAGTAGTAGCAGCAGTAGTAGTAGTAGCAGTATAGTATAGTAGTGTAGCATAGTAGTAGTAGTAGTAGTAGTAGTAGTAGCAGCAGTAGTAGTAGCTAGTAGTAGTAGTAGTAGCAGGAGCATAGTAGTACAGTAGTAGTAGTAGCAGCAGTAGTAACGTAGTATTAGTAGTAGCAGTAGTAGTAGTAGTAGTATGTAGTAGTAGTAGCAAAGTACAGCAGCAGTAGTATAGCGTAGTAGTAGTGTAGTAGCAGCAGCAGTAGCAGTAGTAGTAGTAGCAGCAGCCCGTAGTAGTTGAGTAGTAGTAGCAGTACAGCAGCAGCAGCAGCAGCCGTAGTAGTAGTAGTAGTAACAGCAGTAGTAGTAGTAGTGGTAGAAGAAGTTATAAATATAAATGGAACAAATTTACACACAAAATTAACATAAAAATGCTAGTAACGATGGCAGATTTCGCAAAGCAGCGCTGTCATAGAAGTAAATAATGGTATAATATATATATATATATAATATATATATATGTCCAGAGAAAGATTGTTATCTCCGCTACCTACTAATTGTGGTGTCAGTACGATCTAATGTTATCTCATCAACAAGTCAATCCTGAATGCTGCGAGCCGGTCTTATACGCTTCTGTAGGTAATTCTGAGACTCTCCTAGTATTTGACAACCAATGGGAGAAATGGAGAAAAAAAGATCTCTAGAGAAAAAACGGTATGGTTAAAGCTTCACGTAGCAAGTGGACAACACAAACCAGAACGACGTTTCGGCTCAATAGGTCGTCAGCAGGAACAAACATACAACACATAAACATTTGTATCAAGTTGTATGCATGTGCCTGCTGAAGGCCTTTTGAGATGAAACGTCGTTCTGGTTTGTGTTGTCTTTTTGTTATGTAAAGTTTTAATCATACGTTTTTTTTTTTCTATCTCCTCTCTCTCTCTCTCTCTCTCTATATATATATATATATATATATATATATATATATATATATATATATATATATATATATATATATATATTTTTATATATTTATATTATATATTTTTTTTTTTTTTTTTTTTTCATTTCCCCTCACAATTAACTTCACTGCAGCCTCGCATTTTTATGCATTTATTTTCTATGACCTATTTTTCCCCCTGCCTTATTCAATTGCTCAAAGTTTCTGATTCCACTCTATTTTTTTTTAAATTCTTGAGTAGTGTCCAAACGTTTTCATTTGGGTTTAGGTTATGACTGCTGCTGGGCCACTTCAGTACTGCAACATTCTTTTTTTTTTTCAAAGTCATGAACTTGAGATTGTATGTTGAAGCACACCCACCGGCGTACATGACCTGTATAAATGATTGAAGGTATCTCTCTAGTTTACCGATGTTTCTTTCATTTTATAATTCCTGTGAAAATGCACACTTGGGTGGCACCTCTTGCCAACACCCCTCCACAAAGATGCAATTTCTTGATATGTTTCGTTTACTGGTAAACGGGCGTTGCATAGTCTTTAGTCCAAATATTTATTTCTGTAAGATAAGACTTACAAAAATACTCCTCTGAAAACGATAATCACATTGTCCCATGACAGATTGTGATGTTCCTGGCACCAGTTCCAGCTCATCTGTTTGTGAGTCTGTGCAGGGTGACGAAAGTACCCGAGTACGAAAGTCAACTACTGTAGACTCCAGCGACAGTATTTTAGAACTCACGAACCTCTCTCTCAATTGTGCGCTTATGTATGTTTTCAACATCTTCTCTGACCAAACTCGAACGATTTGGGTTAGACGCCAGTGGCTCTTTGTGTCTAACCTTCTTGTCCTCCCGTAACCTTCTTTTCGATCGATTCCATTATTTGCTTCAATTTTACTTACAACTATGAAGACAATCCGTTCTGAAATCTTCAAGATTTTAGATATATTGGAACACTTTTGATTTTCTTTATTCCAAAGCTGTGAAATAAACATACACTTTTGATTTTGTTGCCATTTTTCTGCCACCAGTATTAGAAATGATCATCTGGATATTGATGATTTAAAGGGAAATAAAGAATTTTAGCCTACACCATTCCAAGTAATTCATCCTGGCCAAAGGGAAAGTCAGTTTCGTATATATATCATGCACTGTAAATTAAGATCTAGAAGAGTGAATCCTGGCCAAAAAGAGATAATGTCTTTAATGTGATACGATCTTTGAGTAGTGTAGAAAGTATAGCGCGAAACTGAATTTATGCTTCATAGATTACAGCAAGGCCTTTGACTGTGTACATCACCCCATTACAGAAATGTGAAAAAAGCGTGGGTTTCTCAAAATACGTAATACAATTGATCGAATCAGTATATCACGATCAGCAAACATATATCACAGTAGCGGGTTAGACATCAAATTGGTTCCAAGTACAAACGGGAGTGTGGAGGGGGCGGATCCTCTCTCCAGATCTGCTCAAAGTCTATGCTTGGACAAATCTAACAACCTTTCAAGATCTGGAATCTGTAGTGATCAACAATGGTGACTATCAGATAGAGAAATGAAATAATCCTAACAATAACATTAGAGAAATAACATACTATGAAGAACATATAACACAATACAAACAGACCAGTAAAAGTATACCCAATGAGAGCATGTATCTTTTCGATAGCAAAATATGGTTACCAGTTATTGGCCCGCATGCTAAAAAAAAAAAAAAAAAAAAAGAAAGAAAAGAAGAAAATTATTTCAATCGAAGCAAAATGCTAAAAAAAAAATATCTTCATACCCTATATAATTGAGAAAAAACATGAAGACATATATAACCCGAACATTGATGTGGAATATCTTATAAACAATAGTTTGCGCATGAAAAATGGAAATATTGTGTCCACATTGAAAGAACGGGAGCCGCTATAGCTCAGTGGTTAGTGAACTGGACTACAAAGCACAAGGGGTAGGGTTCGATCCCAACCGACGGTTTCCGGGTTCACTCAGCCTTAAATGGGTACTGGATTTTTTCTGGGAAAGTAAAGCGGCACGGGCGTAATACCGACCACATTACACCAAAAATCTTGTGCTGAAGGTCTGTAAAATGTATGATCACTAACGCCATATTCTCTATACGCCACTTGGCGTGACGGGGGCCATTTACTTACTTTTTTTTTACATTGAAAGAACAGTGGTCTGTGAAGAATGGACTGCATGGTTTCTGACAACAAGAAAGGTTCGACCAAGAATAAGGCGGTTACAAGACATCGGGGACACATGATCTTGACAGTAGACGGAGTGGGAGATCTGGCTAGACATTATTGATTATAATAATAAGATGGTTGTTTCTGCACAAATCATTGCCAAACACTGTACTAATGGTATGCACAAGAAACACGAAATGGCACTGAGCAGCTAGACAAGTCAAACCACAATGCCTCAACAAAAGCCCTCATCAGCCACATGAAACACACAATTATACATCAAATACCAAATTCAAAGCCAGAAAACACAACGACACAACTCTAAACTGTTTGTTTAGTTGGTTTGTACTAATGACAAACTGAAAAATGGGAGTGACAACAGCCGTTACAGCTGTCATAACTGTAGACAGGTATAAGACAGTAATGGATTTGTACAAATACATTTCTCTCTGATATAACAATTCGCTTACACTCTAAATAACTTAAAAAACAATTGTGAAAAAGCTGCTTTTTGTGCTGCTCATGCTTGTGGTATTTGGATTGTATAATTTCTATGGTTGAAAGTTTAAAAGATTTGTGGTAAAACGGTTTATATTCTATGTTAAGACGTTTTAGGTGGGAGATAGTAGTCTACATTAATAACTGGGTGCATCAGTGGTGCAGTGGCTAGCGTGATTGGTTAGTAAGTGATTACATTTTCAATCCCCATGTGACATTCTCCTATCGATTCATATGATAAAGAAAGGGCTTCTTTTTCATATTAAAAGATTAAAAAGTGCATAAGAGTTCTAGTGCATTCACTTGCAAACTATGTGGCCTACAGTGACTTGTAACGCTTCACTACAACGAGCCTCGGTGGCTGAGTGGTTAAGTGTGCTCGCTTCATGACCAGAAGGGCCCGGGGTCGATCCCAGGCAGTGGTGGATCTTTTTTTTTCGGGCTGACAATGTTCCGGGGTTGCCCCAGCCTTTAAAAGTGGGTACCAAGAATTTTCCTAGGAAGTAAAGGCAGCCTGACGTGATGCCGACCACATCACCCAAAACTGTGCCATGGAAATAGAAAAAAAATATGATCACTAAGGCCACATTCCTCATACGTCTAGCAAGACAAGAAAGGGAACCTTTACTTTACCACATATAATATATATTTTAGCGGACGCCATTTAACTTCAAAAGAAAATAATATAATAGTAAACTAATGGAAGCTTATTGTGTTATTTTACTCCAGTATCTTTAAATATGATACTCCTTGAATATCTTGAAGTCCTATGATACATGAGTATTTTGAACTCCTTCACCTATAGCTACCCTGAAATCCTATTTTCCATAGCCACTTTGATGTGTATCTTCAAGTCCTACACTCTATTTGTATCTTCAAGTCCTACACTCAGTTTGTATCTTCAAGTCCTACACTCCATATGTATCAAGCCCTATACTCAATATGTATCAAGTCCTACCTACACTCCATTTTTATCTTCAAGTCTTACACTCCATATGTATCAAGTCCTACACTCCATATGTATCAAGTCCTACACTCGATATATATCAAGTCCTACACTCCATATGTATCAAGTCCTACACTCAATATGTATCAAGTCCTATACTCAATATGTATCAAGTCCTACCTACACTCCATTTTTATCTTCAAGTCTTACACTCCATATGTATCAAGTCCTACACTCGATATGTATCTTCAAGTCCCACACTCCATGTGTATAAAATCCTATACCCCACTGATATGTTGAAGACTTTTGTTCGAGAATATGTTAAGAGGTGCGCTAAGGTGATTAATTAAAGCGGACGACTTGAAAAACTCAAAGCTTTCCTTCGGTATCTCCCGCCGATCCCCCCCCCCCACCTTTTTTTTTTGCACAGTAACACCACTGATGCTTACACATGTGACGTCCACCTGCGCATGCGCAACATATGTTTTCGATATAAAGCGCATGCTGTAAAAATAGGGCACATAACTGGGGAGATATGAGTATATGCATCATGTGCTTTATTTATTGAGATAGCCCAGGTAAAACAGAAAATATGAAAAAATATCAGTAAAATTAATAGCGTATGATAGTGAAATGCGTTTTGCGAGAAAATGATGAAATAGTGGATGTGTACATGAGCGAATACATTTTTAAACGGGTCCTGTGCGTGCCAATAAAGGAATGGAGGTTAAGTCTCAAATCTGTCAGGGTATTTAGAAGGAAGAGTAGACCCTCGACACAGATTTGAGTGTGACGTACAGAGGATAATGTGTTAGTGCCCATATAATTTTTTTTGTCGGTATCGTCACAATTTTTGGTAATGCAGACAGCACTACGTCGGTGCTGTCTTTCGTTCCCATTAAACAGTAAAACATCGGCCATGTACTGAGAAGGAATGATGACAGATATCCCGGTCAGGCATTCCTGTGGAAGCCGTTTGGTAAAAGAAAATAAGGTAGACCTAGAGAATTACTACGCAGAACAATGACTAGAGAAGGCTCAACGATGAGACTAAGAAACAACCAAGACCTAACAGCGGATCGTCAATTGTGGAGAATTATGACTTCCACACTATGTGTCGTCTTCGGTCCGAGTGGAAAATGAAAGAATGGAAGAAAAAGAAAAAAAAGTGTTCGGTATCCATATATGGCGGGGTGAACCCAGAAACAAGTCATTCGGGAGATCCAACTCAACCTTAATATCTTCAATAGTAGAACATTTCACTCAAGTAAAACTCTATTGAAAACATAACTTCTTCAATAAATCAAAATTCCTGCAGGCAACTTTTGAAAGGAATGGTCACGAACAATCAATACCAGTGTCCGTTGTGGTCTCGTGGTTTCTCTTCTGTGTGTCATTCTCTGTTTTCTGTTTCACTCTGGATTCCATGACAATTTCTGTCGTGTTATGCTGGCATCAGATTTGTTTAATGTGTGTACACATCCATTTCTTAAATTGTATATTTCTTCTTTCATTCTCACTTCTTTCTGTGTCCGTTCGGAGGTCGAGAGAAATACAAACTTCTAAAACTCGTCCTTTTGGAGACTTCCCTCATTGTCAGTTGATGCCGTTGCAACGTTTCTTTGATGTTGTCTGTTCATCTTACTCTGGGTCTGTATCTTACTCTGGGTCTGTATCTTACTCTGGGTCTGTATCTTGCTCTGGGTCTGTATCTTACTCTGGGTCTGTATCTTACTCTGGGTCTGTATCTTACTCTGGGTCTGTATCTTACTCTGGGTCTGTATCTTGCTCTGGGTCTGTATCTTGCTCTGGATCTGTATCTTACTCTGGGTCTGTATCTTGCTCTGGGTCTGTATCTTACTCTGGGTCTGTATCTTACTCTGGGTCTGTATCTTACTCTGGGTCTGTATCTTACTCTGGGTCTGTATCTTACTCTGGGTCTGTATCTTGCTCTGGGTCTGTACCTTACTCTGGGTCTGTACCTTACTCTGGGTCTGTATCTTGCTCTGGGTCTGTATCTTACTCTGGGTCTGTATCTTACTCTGGGTCTGTATCTTACTCTGGGTCTGTATCTTAATCTGGGTCTGTATCTTACTCTGGGTCTGTATCTTATTCTGGGTCTGTATCTTACTCTGGGTCTGTATCTTACTCTGGGTCTGTATCTTACTCTGGGTCTGTATCTTACTCTGGGTCTGTATCTTACTCTGGGTCTGTATCTTACTCTGGGTCTGTATCTTACTCTGGGTCTATATCTTACTCTGGGTCTGTATCTTACTCTGGGTCTGTATCTTACTCTGGGTCTGTATCTTACTCTGGGTCTATATCTTACTCTGGGTCTGTTTCTTGCTCTGGGTCTGTATCTTACTCTGGGTCTGTATCTTACTCTGGGTCTGTATCTTACTCTGGGTCTGTATCTTACTCTGGGTCTGTATCTTACTCTGGGTCTGTATCTTACTCTGGGTCTGTATCTTACTCTGGGTCTGTATCTTACTCTGGGTCTGTATCTTGCTCTAATTCCTTTTCCTCTTTTTATTTATGCTTTGTATAGTGAGGAGTCGCGCGGCATTCTTTCTAGATGGGCAAACCAGTTTACTTGTTGTTTCTGTATGTAGCTTAATGTGTTAAGACTCGCTGCACATAACATTTAAGAACTCTGTTTCTTGTTTCCGATGTCAAAAATGGATTGTACAGTATCTTCCTCATTTTTGGAAAGCTGTTTTTGCTTGAGCCATTTACTTGTAGTTTACCAAGGACAATAGGACAACAACCAAGAAATCGATGGAGGCCGTAGAAATGTGGTTTTACAGAAGAACTTTGAGAATACCATGGACAGGTAAAAAGAGTAATGAAAACGTTCTGAAAGAGACCAGAGCAAAGAGAGAGCTAGTTTCCAATATTAGGGAGAAACGATCATAAGTTTTTGGCAATGTAATGTGAAGGAAACAGGTGGAATATATTGTGGCAACTGAAAAAATTGAGGGACGAAGAGATAGAGGGAAGCAAAGAGGAATGATACCAGACAGCTTAAGAGAATGGCTTAACAGAAGGTCAACAGAAATGATAAATAACTGTCGGGGTCGAAAGCTGTGGAGAGACATGATCACCTACGCTAGCAGGCCCGGTACTTGATGATAACGATGATGTATGTAGCTTAGAATTGGTTTGTCTCTTATAATATAATTCCTCGTTCTGTCTTTTCTGGTCACTCCAAGCGCTGTTCACCGACATCTCAGCTCTGTGGTGACAAGCTTATAAACTTGATGCTATGAATTTACCGGTTATACGCCCATCTCTCACAACCACATATTATATCATCAGACAATGCAATCAACACGTTGTATATATTTTTTCAGGCGAACTATTTATATTCTCTTTCACTTTTCTTTTTTATTGTCTGATTGAAGAAAAGATAAAATACCTGCAACTAAGATCTTTAACTTTCAACTAACTCTATCTTCTATATAAAACATCATCAACTTGTCATCTGCGTCTTTTCTTTTCTAATACTTTGTCGATGGCATTCTTGATGATAAAGGGTTTGCTGTTTTTTTATATCATAGTTGTTCTATACTCACAAACAACCACAAGTTATATTGCTACCTTGTACTTGTCGCTGTTAGTTTCATTTCCTGGAGCTTTGCCAAGTCTGAGGGAGTAATGAAATGAAGTTATCGACAAGTAATTTTTCTTTGGAGATTATTTCTTGAAGAATTTCGCATCGTTTTTATTTTTTCAGAATAAAACACCGTCAAACAAAGTCTTGTCAAAGAGTGCAATTTTGGTCACTTGTAGAGTTTGCCAGAGAAAGCAAAATAGTGGTATTCCAATTTTCAAGATTTCCTATCGAAATCATTAATGATTACTTGAGTAGCAAACCTGAACAAACTTCACTGAACTAGACTCTGGAATGTGTTTTTCCCTTATGGTGGCTACTCTTTTTTCACTGATCGTCGAACAAGAAAGAGTCGAACTGATAATTAAATGATCGTGGTAGAAGACAAGTATAGTCGAAGACAAATAACACAAATATTGTTGTACAAGAAAGAGTCGAACTGATATTAAAAAGATCGTGGTGCAAGAATGAGTCGAACTGATAACACAAAGATTATTGTCCAAGTAAGAGTCGAACTGATAACACAAAGATTATTGTCCAAGAATGAGTCGAACTGATAACACAAAGATTATTGTCCAAGAATGAGTCGAACTGATAACACAAAGATTATTGTCCAAGAAAGAGTCGAACTGATAACACAAAGATTATTGTCCAAGAAAGAGTCGAACTGATAACACAACGATTGTTGTACAAGAATGAGTCGAACTGATAACACAAAGATTATTGTCCAAGAAAGAGTCGAACTGATAACACAACGATTGTTGTACAAGAATGAGTCGAACTGATAACACAAAGATTGTTGTACAAGAAAGAGTCGAACTGATAACACAACGATTATTGTACAAGAAAGAGTCGAACTGATAACACAACGATTGTTGTACAAGAATGAGTCGAACTGATAACACAAAGATTATTGTACAAGAATGAGTCGAACTGATAACACAAAGATTATTGTCCAAGAATGAGTCGAACTGATAACACAAAGATTATTGTACAAGAATGAGTCGAACTGATAACACAAAGATTATTGTACAAGAATGAGTCGAACTGATAACACAAAGATTATTGTACAAGAATGAGTCGAACTGATAACACAAAGATTATTGTCCAAGAATGAGTCGAACTGATAACACAAAGATTATTGTACAAGAATGAGTCGAACTGATAACACAAAGATTATTGTACAAGAATGAGTCGAACTGATAACACAAAGATTATTGTACAAGAATGAGTCGAACTGATAACACAAAGATTATTGTACAAGAAAGAGTCGAACTGATAACACAAAGATTATTGTACAAGAAAGAGTCGAACTGATAACACAAAGATTATTGTACAAGAATGAGTCGAACTGATAACACAAAGATTATTGTACAAGAATGAGTCGAACTGATAACACAAAGATTATTGTACAAGAAAGAGTCGAACTGATAACACAAAGATTATTGTACAAGAATGAGTCGAACTGATAACACAAAGATTATTGTACAAGAAAGAGTCGAACTGATAACACAAAGATTATTGTACAAGAAAGAGTCGAACTGATAACACAAAGATTATTGTACAAGAATGAGTCGAACTGATAACACAAAGATTATTGTACAAGAAAGAGTCGAACTGATAACACAAAGATTATTGTCCAAGAAAGAGTCGAACTGATAACACAACGATTATTGTCCAAGAAAGAGTCGAACTGATAACACATAGTTCGTCGTTCTCCGACTCAGATGGATTCAAGTTTTAATCAAAAATGGTCAACTTTTTCCCCCCTCTACCTGGATGAAATAAAAACTTTGATCCGAATACATCGTCCTGACTGCACTGTACATGCGACCTTTCATCTCCACCTGTAAATATTCTCTCTTATCTCTCCCCCCCCCCCCCCCCCCCAGCCCTACAAATGATATATGTCGCAAGGTAAGTTTTCGCGATAGTCCAGATAAATAGTTCTTTCTGCCTGAGCTCACCCTGCAACTACTCATCTTTAACTCATCTTTAACTCATCTTTAACTCATCTTGCAATCAAGAGGACTTTATGTGGGCGTAAATGTGTTGTGCTGTGTTGTGTTGGGTTGTGGTTGTACAGCAGGTTGTGATATTAGTCTCTTAATGCCCAAAAAATCCGCCTTTGTGGCCATTAAAATACCTGGTTTCCTTTCCCCTAATAATGAAGTAATAATGAACTAATAATGAAGTAATAATGACGCATCCAAAACAAAACAATATCCAACTAGTATGAGAAACAAAACTACAAATGTCTTCCCTGTAAACTGCACTGTGGCTAGTTGGAAAATGAACGAGTGGCGCAGGATACGATGTGCAGTTGACCAAACGATGGAGGGAATGATCTTCAAAGAATGGTAAGAAAGAGAACGGTTTGAAAGTGTTTGTTCAATACCTATGCTCCACAGGGAGTCTACAGGTAGAAGAGAAAGAGAGAGAGAGAGAGAGAGAGAGAGAGAGAGAGAGAGAGAGAGAGAGAGATCTTTACTGATGCCAATGGGATTTCTTAGAACAGTGCATGAGTAGTTCCTTATGGGCGGGAGTCTCTCAAATAATTAAAGAATATGAATGTTGTTTCAGTACTTGTAGAAATCTCTCGCGGGAAGAGGGGCGTGGGCGACCTGGGACGGAAGCAAAGAACATCAACGTTGCGCCCTATCAGGTGTGTCGCAAAAGACGACTAATAAGGTTGGAGCGTTGTGTTGGTTGTTCCAAACAAGAGAATAGAGGTTAGCCACATAGACTCCACAAGCATGGACTAGTTAAATGACGTCAATGACGCAATTTTGCAATTGATAAAGACTCTGGTTCTGTTATATGACGCACAGAGACTCCACAAGCATGGACAAGTTAAATTACGTCAATGACGCAATTTTGCAATAGGCAAAGGTCCTGGGTCTGTTTATGACGCACATAGACTCCACAAGCATGGACATGTTAAATGACGTCAATGACTCAATTTTGCAATAAGCAAAGGTCCTGGGTCTGTTATATGATGCATAAAGACTCCACAAGCATGGACAAGTTAAATGACGTCAATGACGCAATTTTGCAATAGGCAAAAAGCCCTGGGTCTGTTATATGACGCAAGAAAAGCGCGAGGCATCAGAATCGTTGAAACAGAGATGAAAGATGCGGGGAAGATATGAAGTGGACTTAAGAACATGGCCGACATCAAGACGGTCTGAAAATATTGTTGTTGAAGATCTGTGCAGCATAGAAGGAAGATCACAAAGAAACATACGATGCCATAACAGCAGCAGCAGTTGGAATAGTAGTAGGGTAGTATAGGATTAGCAATAGTATTAGGGTAGTAGTAGGAATAGCAATAGTATTAGGGTAGTAGTAGGATTAGCAATAGTATTAGGGTAGTAGCAGGATTAGCTATAGTATTAGGGTAATAGTAGGAATAGCAATATTAGTGGGATAGTAGTACGTAAAAGTTGTAGTAGTAGTAGTTGTTGTAGTGTAGTAGAAATAGTAATAGTATTATTATTATTATTAGTAAGTAAACAGCAAAGAGCCCCCGTCTCGCCAAGTGGCGTATAGGGAATATAGTGTTAGTGACCATAAATTTTACAGACCTTCAGCACATGATTTTTGGGGTAATGTGGTCGGCATTACGCCCTTGCCGCTTTACTTTCCCTGAAAAAAATGCGGTACCCATTTAAGGTTGGGTGAACCTGGAAGCCGTCGGTTGGGATCGAACCCTACCCCCTTGTCCTTTGTAGTCCAGTTCACTAACCACTGAGCTCTCGCGGCTCCCTGTTATTATTAGTGCGTAGTAACAGTAATAGTAATAGTAGTAGGGTAATAGTAGTAGGTTGTAGTAGTAATAGTTGTGTGAGGTAGTAGTAGTTATAGTAGTAGATAATAGTAGTAATAATATTAGTGGGTAGTAGCAGTAATAGCAGTAGGGTAATAGTAGTAGGTTGTAGTAGTAATAGTTGTGTAAGGTAGTAGTAGTTATAGTAGTAGTAGATAGTAGTAGTTATAGTAGTAGTAGGTAGTAATAGTAGTAGTAGTACTAGTAGCAGTAGTAGTTATAGTAGTAGGTAGTAATAGTAGTAGTAGTAGTAGTAGTAGTAGCAGTAGTTGTAGTAGTAGGTAGTAATAGTAGTAGTAGTAGTAGTAGTAGTAGCAGTAGTAGTTGTAGTAGTAGGTAGTAGTAGTATAATAGTAGTAGTAGTAGTAGTAGTAGTTGTAGTAGGTAGTAGTAGTATAGTAGTAGTAGGTAGTAATAGTATTAGTAGTAGTAGTACTAGTAGTAGTTGTAGTTGTAGTAGTAGTAGTAATGATCTTAGTAATAGTAGTGGTAGCGGTACATATAGTTTTTAAAAAAATATCACTGAAATGTAACATCTTTCAAGGTTGGGCGACGGTGAAAAAATATCTTGATACGATGACGATAGAAATAACAAGTTGGACATTCGGTCCGTGCAGCAATGATATTGTCAGTTCCATTTGGTAATTCCGAGGCTCGTTCCATACATTAACCTTGGTTAACACAAGCAGTAGGTTTGATCAGCGGTTACCGCTAGAAGTTGGTACAAGCAGTAGGTTTGATCAGCGGTTACCGCTAGAAGTTGGTACAAGCAGTAGGTTTGATCAGCGGTTACCGCTAGAAGTTGGTACTCGATTTCACATACTTTGATATTGTGGATTACAGGTGAAAGAGAGAGTTTTTTTTTTTTTTTTTTTGGGGGGGGGGGGTGGTGGGGGAAGAGGGTGAGGGTATCACTGCCAAAAAAAAAAATGCCGATAGTTCCACATTACATTCTAACCTTGAACTTTATATGCACTGGGTGAGCCCTTAACCGTAGCTCTGCTCCCAGTTTCCTTTCCTTTCTCAAGGTCATACAGTTCCACCCGTAAAAACATCGTTATATATATGACAAGATTGCGTTATCACGCACACAAGCGTTGCCGCCGCTTTCTGTTGGCGCTAAAGCGTTTGTCTGTTGAGCTATAGTTGAGGGCACTAATACTCTCCATACTCGAGTGGCTACAGATCTTCTCACATAATTTGAGAATCCTTCTGAAAAATACACATTTTGTCCTTTGTCTCGGCCACTTCTGTCCAGTCTAACTGAGTGCTAGGCCCATTTACATTTCGATTTTCACCTCAGACACACAGATAAATTCATTTTCATTCATTTAAAATAATATTTTGTTTCAGATATTTTATAATCAAATCGTTATGTCATCATCGTGTGTCATACCAGTTGGCGTAGGCGATCATGTCCTTTCACAAACCACAGTGCATCGTATCAGTTCTGTTGACTGTATTCCACGCCATGACACAAAGCTAATCAGTATTTTCTTTCTTTGTCGTCAGCGATCTCTCTTTCCTTTAATTTTGTTAGATGTTACCAAGTATTCCAACTTTCCTCTTCTAAAGATGTTACCAAGTATTCCAACTTTCCTCTTCTAAAGATGTTACCAAGTATTCCAACTTTCCTCTTCTAAAGATGTTACCGAAAAATGTTGAAAAACAAATCGCTTTGTAGTTTTAACTTTATTTTCTCTGACATATTTGTGCATGTGTACGGGTCTACAAAGCCGCGGCGTCGATTTGATTCTGTGTTGTCTTTCATCTAAGTAAAACTGCAACCACGCTATTTTATTAAATTTTCCCGGTTTCATCCTTATCGCCAGCTTTATAGTAGCTTGGCATTTTTGCATGCATTTACCTATTAGCATCTCGCAGGTAGGAATCATGCATGATATGAAACGATCGGCAACAGGTGTGTTTAATCAGGGCTCAACTAAAGTTACCAACGTGGTTGTTATTTTGACTGGAGACAAATAGATGAATATTATTATAGAGGGAAACTTCCGAGGCCATACATCAGCGAATACTTTGAAGTTATTTACTATTATGACATTAACTGAGAGAGATTGGGCACCCACAGGGACAATGAATTAATGAGAACATAATATATTTTTAAAATGGCAATTGAAACAGTTTGAAGACGTGAAGTAATACCTCGACATTGTGGTCTGAAGAAGTCATGTTGGATACTATACACAAATAGGATGTAATCTATAATGCGGATAGGAGTGTAATGGAATCGTTCTAAACTGATCAGCCAATCAAACGCATGCAACTAATATAAATGAAGGATGAAGGTATTTTAACAACACTAGAAAACCCACAAATAAAAAAAAACACTATAAGCAGTCCTAACCAAGATTTCAACCTCAGTAAGTAGCATAAGTAGATGGGATTTCTCAGAAGAATGTTGAAAGTTCCCTGGACAGCTAAAAAGACCAATGAGGAAGTTCTCAAAGAGGCCAACACAAAAAGGGAGCTCTTAAAAAACATCAGAAAGAAGCAATCAACATTTTTCGGGCACATCATGAGAAGAGGAAAGTTGGAATACTTGGTTACAACTGGCAAAATAAAAAGAAAGAGAGATCGCGGACGACAAAGAGAGAAAATACTGGATAGCTTGGTGTCATGGCATGGAAAACAGTCAACAACAGAATTGACACGATGCACTGTAGATAGAAGATTGTGGAGGGACATGATCACCTACGCCAACCGGTATGGCACATGATGATGAATTAGCATAACTATTACAGAATATTGATGTAATTCCAGCATTTTTTGACTGTGTGATTGTCTAGATGTAATATTACAACTAAAAATGAAAAGAGAACAACTAAACAGAATTCAAACCAGACAAATGATATTTGTGGAGCATGTTACAAGACACAGCAGCCTACTAAAAGTAATATTGGAAGGAAAAATACAGGTAAAAATGGCAGAGGCAGACCAAGCCTAACATGGGGAGTAACATCAAAAGATGGACAAGTCAGCCTATGACAAACTGCACCCCTGCAAGAGACAGAGTGGAATGGGCGCTCCATAGCCAACCTTCGATGTGGAGACGGCACTCAATAATTATACGTCAGTGTTTGCCATTGCGTGGACGGTGCCCCCACGAGTCGTGATTTCTTACGTCAGTGTTTGCCATTGCGTGGACGGTGCCCCACGAGTCGTGATTTCTTACGTCAGTGTTTTGCCATTGCGTGGACGGTGCCCCTACGAGTCGTGATTTCTTTAAAAATTCGCGATCAGCGTAGTTTGTGAAACCGAGGTCTTTACCTTTAAGCCATGGAACGCTTACTTATTTTATTTAAAGTGTTTAAAATACACGTTTTCCGATGTAATTCATGTTTTTCTCTTGCCTCTAATGTTCCTGAATGACAAATATTTATTTTTCTTGTTCATTTGTTTGTTAGCTTTAACCAGCGTTTAACCTCTGAATTCTGATAGGCTTTTCCAGGAAGTGAATTCTGTATAAATATCTGTTCTGTTCTCACTGGACATCATCAGCACATGCTAGAGAATGTCTTCAATGTTAGTGGCAGGATTCGAACTCTCGAACTTCTAAGGTCAACGTCTTAGTCCTCTAGACCACCATTTATCCTATTTATTAATGTTATGTATATTGTCCACTTTATAACACAGTAATGGACAAAATTAACTCCTTAATTTGATCCCAACGCCTCTCTATTTTTTTCCCATCGTGTACGTCTGCTCCCTACCTCCTTACGTCTACAATAAAAAAAAAAAAACCCACTCCAAGATGTCAGCGATTGTTCGGGAGCATGTTGTGACATCCTTGGCACAGGTGAAACCCGTTTAACACGTGCATTATTTCGACACGTGGAGGGAGAACATTGCTCGCGCCGCGTTAAGCTCCAGGTATTGTCCGTTGAGGTGTAAACTTAAGGCCTGCTGTAAATCTAGCCGAGGCTAAACCGAGGGGAGGAATTTTCCCGAGACGCTAAAGTGGATCGGGTCACGTGGTTTTCGTCGACGTGAGGAAAATTACAGGTAAGTAGGAGGATGGGTATCCAGGAAATTAGTGCTGAAGGATTGGGGTGGATGAAATTACTCCCACAAGGTGGAAATTTGTGGATGATTAGAGATGAAACAATTTTGGTGGAAAACAACGTTGTTTTATGACAGAAGGTGGAAATTAAAACAAAAAAAGTTTAATAGGTGGAATTTGAATGTCAGGAATGCGTGTTTATGCATTTTGAGTGTGATTATTAAAGATAATAAATCAATACAGCAGTACAGGGGTTGATGACTGAGGCTGTCAAAAAGAAAGAACCAGAACTTTTTCTTTCCCTCAACACAAGAACATTTTTTTTAAAGGAGGATGATGGAGAAGAACATACAGAGAGAGTGGGAGAGAACAAGTAGTAAATAAATAAGAACTATATGAATGCATTATAGCCTGAAGAGTGAAAATGAAGAAATAATGCTCGAAGTAAAGAAAACACTACAGTGCGAAAGTGTACAGTAAAATTTCAGAAAATACAAACACATTGTAACTAGTATATGTCAATAGAAGTCTCTCGCTCTCCCTGCGATCAAGACTCAATCAGAGTAGGATTCCAGACTCTCTCATGAAGTCAGCTGTCTGTTTAAGTGAATCGATTGCCCCATATAGTTTCTCTTCCAGGAAGGTGGGTGTGGTCAACATTGCTCTTCTCAAGACTGTGTAGCCCCTGATCATAAATCTGTGCTGAGGATTAAGATGAGTTTCCTGGATTCAGGCAACGTCTATCTCCTCCTCTGCTAGTCTGATTGTTAGAGCTTGTTTTTTTTGTGGTATATGTCCTCCGCATTCCAGTGTATTATATTCAGCTGTTTATTGAAGATCTGAAGGTCAGCGGTAGTTTCTATCATAATTAGAGTCCGTTAGATCCATTGTGTCTGATTGATTACTTGTTAAAACGTTGCACTGTGTTCTGCGCCAGTGGCCCAGTGCATCCTGTTTCAGCCAGCATTTTATTCAGGTTTGCTTTTCTTAGCCTTTGAATGTCCCCAATCTTCCTGCAAGGCAGCAGGTTGCCTTTTCTGTACGGTGATTCTGCCCTTAGATGGTCGGCCCTCGCAGGTTTACGAGCACCATCTGCCCAAGCTTGATGTAGTAATAAGTTGGTGATTAGACCATCACACATCAAACAACAGACTATAAGACCCTCCTTACTATCACGAACTTCCGGTAGTCTCACCGATGCTGACAAGTCATGTACGAAACCCCACTCCGTCTTTCATTGATTAGAGTACGACCGTCCTAGGGCTATCGTCAATAGAAGTGAGAAAGAGATTTCATTTCCGCTACATAGAAACAGTCTGGCCTATGGAGACTAACCATGGGATTTCTCAGAAATTAAGAGTTTAATGGATAGATAACAAAAAAAAACACACACAAGGAGAACATTCTCAAAAAGGCCAATACAGAGATACAGCTCCTAATAAAAATAATGAGAAAAAAAACAATCGGCACTTTTTTCGGGTACATCATGAGAAATCGAAAGTGGAAATATTTGGTTACAACCGACAACAATACAGGTAAATTTCGATCGCAAACGACAAAGAGAGAAGATACAAGATAGCGTGATGTCAAGGCACTGTAAACAGTTAACATCATAAATTATACGATGCGATGTGGATAGAGGATTTGTGGAAGGATATGATCGCCTACACCAGCAGGGGAGGCACATAATGATGATCACTTGAAATAAGCGACACAATAGTAAGTCAATACATTCAAATATTTAGGACGATATCAGGGGACACGTACACGGAGGGGGGAAAATGTTAAAAGTTAACTAATCGAGAAAACAAAATTAATTGACTTCAGGCAACCAATTTTTGTTATTGATAGTAAGGAGAGGAAACCTGTGATTTTATGTGACGTGAGTCCTGGTATGTAGAACTGAATTATAAAGGATCTGACAACAACAACAAATATATTTCACGTTTAAATATATGTCATTTCCGCAGAAGTCTGCTCCTAAGATCATAAAATTGTGGTAAAAACCGTTGAGAATAACATGAAAATGTGGTGAGAAGACCGGTGAAAATACTATAAAAATGTGGTTATGATTGCTGAGAACAGCATAAAAATGTGGTTATGATTGCTGAGAATAGCATGAAAATGTGGTTATGATTGCTGAGAATAGCATAAAAACGTGGTTATGATTGCTGAGAATAGCATGAAAATGTGGTTATGATTGCTGAGAATAGCATGAAAATGTGGTTATGATTGCTGAGAATAGCATGAAAATGTGGTTATGATTGCTGAGAATAGCATAAAACTGTGGTTATGATTGCTGAGAATAGCATACAAATATGGTTATGATTGCTGAGAATGCCATAAAAATGTGGTTATGATTGCTAAGAATAGCATGAAAATGTGGTTATGATTGCTGAGAATAGCATAAAACTGTGGTTATGATTGCTGAGAATAGCATAAAACTGTGGTTATGATTGCTGAGAATAGCATACAAATATGGTTATGATTGCTGAGAATGCCATAAAAATGTGGTTATGATTGCTGAGAATAGTATAAAAATGTGGTTATGATTGCTGAGAATACCATAAAAATGTGGTTATGATTGCTGAGAATACCATAAAAATGTGGTTATGATTGCTGAGAATACCATAAAATGTGGTTATGATTGCTGAGAATAGCATAAAAATGTGGTTATGATTGCTAAGAATTGCATACAAATGTGGTTATGATTGCTGAGAACAGCATAAAAATGTGGTTATGATTGCTGAGAATACCATAAAAATGTGGTTATGATTGCTGAGAATAGCATGAAAATGTGGTTATAATTGCTGAGAATACCATAAAAATGTGGTTATGATTGCTGAGAATACCATAAAAATGTGGTTATGATTGCTGAGAATAGCATAAAAATGTTGTGTCTACAGAAGTTTGTTGAGAATACTATTTACAGTTACACAATACGTCAAGGAAGCGTATGGGCAACATCAGAAGAAAACGATCACAATGTTAATTAAAAATAAGGAGAATACAGACACAAACTAAGAATAGCAAAATGTTATATCTTCTCAACATTTATGTATGGTGCAGAAACATGGACATTAGACAAGAAAACAGAACAGAAAATTGAAGCCTTTGAAATGAGGATATATAGAAGAATAGGTAAAAATGGAAGGGTAGAAAAGAAAACAAACGACGATGTCTAAAACAACTAAAAATGAAAAGAGAACTACTACACACATTTCAAGAAAGATAAATGACATTTTTAGGGCTTACTAAAAGACACAACAGCCTACTAAAAGTAACATAAGAAGGGAAAATACAATGTAAAAGAGGCAGAGGCAAACCAAGACTAACGTGGACCAGTAACATCCAAAAGATGGACAAGTCAGCCTATGATAACCTGCACCATGAAAGCAAGATACAGAGCGGAATGTTGCTCCATGGTAGCCATCAATCGATGCGGAGACGGCACTCAATGAGAGAGACAGATTAAATATATCGCGACAAGTGCACTTTTCAACCAAGTACATTTAACATCAGCACTACACTTTTTAACCCAGTACATTTAACATCAGCACTACACTTTTCAACCCAGTACATTTAACATCAGCACTACACTTTTCAACCCAGTACATTTAACATCAGCACTACCCTTTTCAACCCAGTACATTTAACATCAGCACTACACTTTTCAACCCAGTACATTTAACATCAGCACTACACTTTTCAACAAAAGTACATTTAACATCAGCACTACACTTTTCAACCCAGTACATTTAACATCAGCACTACACTTTTCAACCCAGTACATTTAACATTAACACTACACTTTTCAACCCAGTATATTTAACATCAGCCATACACTTTTCAACCCAGTACATTTAACATCAGCACTACACTTTTCAACAAAAGTACATTTAACATCAGCACTACACTTTTCATCAAACCAGTACATTTAACATCAGCACTACACTTTTCAACCCAGTACATTTAACATCAGCACTACACTTTACATCAACCCAGTACATTTAACATCAGCACTACACTTTTCAACCCAGTACATTTAACATCAGCACTACACTTTTCAACCCAGTACATTTAACATCAGCACTACACTTTTCAACCCAGTGCATTTAACATCAGTACTACACTTTTCAACCTATTGCATTTAACATCAGCACTACACTTTTCATCAACCCAGTACATTTAACATCAACACTACACTTTTCATCAACCCAGAACATTTAACATCAGCACTACACTTTTCATCAACCCAGTACATTTAACATCAGCACTACACTTTTCATCAACCCAGTACATTTAACATCAGCACTACACTTTTCAGTAGTGGGTTACCTTCTCTCAACGTCCCACGCTACCTTGACCAGAATGTTTCCAAGGCCACGGCGGGGCGGGACGGTGGAATAGGATCTTCAGTTTTGGTTCGCTTTTCTTGGCATTAGCCACGAGTTATTATTTTGTTTATTTCTGGTTAGGAGCATCATCCCTGCACGCCGGACGAACACATAGGTGCTCCAATATCCCTCTCAAGAATCTCGAGAAAATCTGAGGATAATCCTGGTCCACGTGCACGAACTCCGTAACACGACTGGGATTCACGCTGTAGGTAGGTTTATTTGTACAATTTTGCTCGGGCAGCTGCCATATTTATGGCCTACTTTTTTCGAGTTTAAATGCCAAGGGAACTTTAACGTGCGCTAGTGCACTCGGGACCTCTTGTTTATTGCCGTTATCCGAGAGGGCTAGACATGGAACCTCCCTACCCAAGAGATCAGGGAAGGGTAGCGTCATAAGAACACCACGGATTCATTGTTTCTATTTTTTTTAAATCGACACTGATTCTAGTGGGGTCTGAACCCGTGTCCTTCCTTTCCTGAGGGGTCACCTCTAGACTACCCACCCTCCCCCTAAAACAACGATTTGCTGACCGTTATCAGCTCTCTCAGCATTTAGGCACTATTATTTAAATATTTTTTTTTAATGAAGAAATGAACAGAAAAATTAATGTTTAAGTGACAATTACGCACACATTATTTTTCCTGAAAGAAAAAAAAAATCTGTCAGAAGCAGAACGACAAAACAAATAAGAAGTGCTGGTATATTTTTCGAGACACGATACAAACATGCAGAACACATCCTATGTATTGAACCAGATGGTAATTATCACTAAGCAAACGTTTACATATCGATTAAGTAATTTTGTTAGACTTGTTTGAGATCGTGAGGCTAGACGCCATCTTAGATTCACGCTGCATATGTCGCCTTGTTTACGATACCATTATCTCAACAGCACAAGAATGACAGGAAACAGTCTGAGAGATAATATCAGAAATGAAGAACAGAGGAGAAAGCTAGGATAACCCCCGCCATAAAATACATAAAGTAACAACAGATAAAATGGTTCGGCCAAGTGATAAGGCAGAAAAATCAAAACACAACGAGCATTCAATAAACGTTGCGAGAACACCAGACCCAATAGCCGACCACGAAAAGATGAATTGACGGAATATTAGAAAAACTAGGAAACATAACAGCAGCAGAGGCGAACAGAAGAGGAAAAGACATCAAATGATATCTCCACTAGACGCTGACAGGAAAATGAGGAAGGAATGAAGATAAAGAAGACATATTTTTTCTTTTAATTTCTTCATCAAATGAAAAATGTCCCTGGTGTACAACTACTTCCAATGATGGGTGGTTGCTTCAGTTTTGAGATACGGTGCACAGTTAAGATATCAGCGCCTTTAGGCCTGGTACATCATAGTGAAGCGGTGTGATTCTTTTCAAGCGGTCACAGATCACATGACAAGAGAAATTACGTGTTTAGTCTATTAGTGACGAATGACAAGAGAAATCAAGTTTCTAATCAATTATTTACGACTGATAAGAGAAATCAAGCATTTAGTCTATTAGTTACAAATGACAAGAGAAAGCAAGTGTCAAGTCTAAAAGGTACGAATAACAAGAGAAATCAAGTGTCTAGTCTATTAGTTACAAATGACAAGAGAGATCAAGTGTTTAGTCTATTAGTTACGACTGAGAAGAGAAATTAAGTATCTAGTCTATTAGTTATAAATGACAAGAGAAATTAAGTGTTTAGTCTATTAGTTACAAATGACAAGAGAAATCAAGTGTCTAGTCTATTAGTTACAAATGACAAGAGAAATCAAGTATTTAGTCTATTAGTTACTAATGACAAGAGAAATCAAGTGTCTAGTCTATTAGTTAGACTAGGTAGAGAAATCAAGTGTCTAGTCTATTAGTTAGACTAGGTAGAGAAATTTAGTGTCTAGTCTATTAGTTAGACTAGGTAGAGAAATCAAGTGTCTAGTATATTAGTTAGACTAGGAAGAGAAATCAAGTGTCTAGTATATTAGTTAGACTAGGAAGAGTAATTTAGTGTCTAGTATATTAGTTAGACTAGGAAGAGAAATTTAGTGTCTAGTATATTAGTTAGACTAGGAAGAGAAATCAAGTGTCTAGTATATTAGTTAGACTAGGAAGAGAAATTTAGTGTCTAGTATATTAGTTAGACTAGGAAGAGAAATTTAGTGTCTAGTATATTAGTTAGACTAGGAAGAGAAATCAAGTGTCTAGTCTATTAGTTAGACTAGGAAGAGAAATCAAGTGTCTAGTCTATTAGTTAGACTAGGAAGAGAAATCAAGTGTCTAGTCTATTAGTTACGATTACGAAGAGAAATTTAGTGTCTAGTCTATTAGTGACGAATGACAAGAGAAATCAAGTGTGTAGTCTAGTAGTGACGAATGACAAGAGAAATCAAGTGTGTAGTCTATTAGTGACGAATGACAAGAGAAATCAAGTGTGTTGTCTATTAGTGACGAATGACAAGAGAAATCAAGTGTGTTGTCTATTAGTGACGAATGACAAGAGAAATCAAGTGTGTTGTCTATTAGTGACGAATGACAAGAGAAATCAAGTGTGTAGTCTATTAGTGACGAATGACAAGAGAAAGCAAAGCGTAGTCTGTCAGTGTCTAAAGATAAAATTTCAATCCAGAATCGAAGTTGAGTACGCTAAAGAACCATAGGCAGATGAGAAAAGAAACCAGCACTCTGTATGCCCTCTTCCCCGACTAGTGAAATAATGAACGTTGATGAGTCACAATCACCGCATTAAATATGCCGTAAATTAACATTATTTTGAATTATAACTGAATCATTTATTTTCCATGTATTTTCATTTATACCATACTAAAACGTCTGTTTATCGGGATAGCGAATCACGTTTCCCTCTATAAAATTGAGTGGTGAATCACTTTGTCTCCATAAAATTGGTCGCGAATAACATTGCTTCTATAAAATTTGATCACGAATCACTTTGCCTCTATCAAATTGGGCGGTGAATCACTTTGCCTCTATAAAATTAGGTGGTGAATCAGTGTGCCTCTATAAAATTGGGCGGTGAATCACTTTGCCTCTATAAAATTGGGCGGTGAATCACTTTGCCTCTATAAAATTGGACGGTGAATCACTTTGCCTCTATAAAATTGGGCTGCAATTCATTTTGCCCCTATAAAATTAGGCGGTGAATCACTTTGCCTCTATAAAATTGGACGGTGAATCACTTTGCCTCTATAAAATTAGGCGGTGAATCACTTTGTCTCTATAAAATTAGGTGGCGAATCACTTTGTCTCTATAATATTAGATGGTGAATTACTTTGCCTCTATAAAATTAGGTGGCGAATCACTTTGCCTCTATAAAATTAGGTGGCGAATCACTTTGTCTCTATAAAATTAGGTGGTGAATCACTTTGCCTCTAAAAAATTATACGGTGAATCATTTCCGTATCTATAAAATTAGAGGGCGAATCACTTTGTCTCTATAAAATTAGGTGGTAAATCACTTGGCCTCTATAAAATTGGATCGCGAATTTCTCTGCCTTTATAAAATTGGGCTGCAAATCATTTTGCCTCTATAAAATTGGTGACGAATCACGTTGTCTCTATAAAATTAGTGACGAATCACGTTGTCTCTATAAAATTGGATCCGGGCTCGAAAATGGTTAAGAACAACTACCTTATGACATCACCACAATGCATGAGGCCTTTATTCTTTAGTCGCATAGTCACTCTTGGCTGACCCAATAAATGAAAACAATGCCGTAGCGGTAGTGCCAGTCCAGAAAATTGTTCCCGTATTACATTTTATATACAACTTAAGATGGGGTTAATTTCTCAATAGTTATGTCTTGGACATTTTTAAACTAGCGTGCCAACATTTTTCTTATTCAGTTCAAGGGAGATAAGCCTCGTTAGAAACATGCTCAATTTCACTAATCAAAGACTTCACCAGACATATTTTAACCTTGGAAATTGCACAATAAAAAGACTGGTAAATCTAAGATTTATTGGAAAAAATATACCGGAATCAATAATAATTAAATGTCGGTCGCAACTGGTTTTCTGCCAGCTATGATTTGACAAGCAATTAAAAGTATCAATGGTTAGAGTCGTGAGCGTTAAGAGGAAATAATCGATCGGGCGAGACAACTATAGCACACAATTATCAAACAAACAGCACAAAAGCTAGCAGGATACAGAAATAATAAGCAACCACAGTAATCTTACTCAATCAACGCAGACAACTACATTACACAACAGATACGAAAAAATAAGAAACAAAAAATTGTTAAAGGGTTGTTAGCCCCTGCAAACTCAATTACAGAATGATGAAATAAAAATCAACACAAACATAGATGACAGAGATTTGCTCATTACTAAGTTCATGTTTGGTAGAATCGATATCAGGGCAGTCCCAGCAATGGTCAAGCGCTTTCAGAGAATGAAGAAATGTATAAATGAGCATTCCATGTCTTTTTAAAAATTGTGTCATGCTTATTACAAGGCATTCAGACAGAGTGTGAGAAAGAGAGTTCATCGCTGCTATATATAGAGTCAATTCAGACCTATGGAAGCCACTCAAGGACAGTAAACAAATGAAAAGACGATTACAGGTCACAAAGATGGAATTTCTCAGAAGAATGTTGAAAATTCCCTGGACGTCTAAAAAGACCAATGAGGAAATTCTCAAAGAGGCCAATACAAAAAGGGACCTTACTAAAAAACATCAGAAAGAAACAATCAACATTTTTCGGGCACATCACGAGAAGAGGAAAGTTGGAATACTTGGTTACAACTGGAAAAATACAGGGAAAGAGAGATCGCTGAAGACAAACAGAGAAAATACTGGATAGCTTGGTGTCATGGCATGGAAAACAGTCAACAACAGAACTGATACGAGACCAATCATCGACCTTCTTTAATTCCTCTAGGGGTCGGGTAGCCATTTTACAAGCTGGATCAACTCATTATTGTCAGCCATAAAACCAACCTAGATTGATATTATTATATTTATTGTATATTATATATATATACATAGTATTGATATAACAAGAGGAGTAAGACAGGGATTCTTCCTATCCTATCACCAAGCTTGTTCAATCTATACACTGAGCAAATCTTTAAAAACATCTCAGAGATACCAGGCCTAAACATTAATGGGAAGATAATCAATAACTAAAGATATGCTGATGACAGTGTACTATTTACTTAATGGAATAAATATGGCAAGCAAAAAATATGGACTAGATATGAATATCAAAAGGACTAAAACTGTGATAATAAACTAATACTCAAAACCTATAAGTGGATATCAAAGTTGAAGGAATAGACCTGGAGACAGTTCAGAGCTATAATTATCTTGGACATACTATAACCAGTGATGGCAAATGTACAACTGAAATAAACAAGAATAGGAATGGCAAAAATTAATTGTTATGTCCTGAAAATTATACTAATATCAAAACAAATAACATCAGGGCAAAATCTGAGAATAGCAAAATGTTATATCTTCTCAACATTCCTCCTGTGTGGCGCAGAAACATGGACATTACACAAGAAAACAGAACATAAAATTGAAGCTTTTGAAATGTGGATTTATAGAAAAATAAGAAGAATTGGACGGAAGGAAAAACAAACGATGAAGTCTTAAAACAACCTGCACCAGCAAAGCAAGAGACAGAACAGAATGGCGCTCCATAGTAGGCAACCTTCGATTCGGAGACGGCATTCAATGATGATGAATGATGAGATTGATAAGTAAATTAGTAATTAGAGAAACAAATAGAGTGCTAAATTTAGTGTTATGCGATATTTAGAAACCATTAAATTTATTGTAGTTCTCTGGTTTAAAATATTCCTTGAATTACTTTAACGGTTGGAAGAAGAAACAACTACAAACGTCACTTCCTGCTCACGGATCACGTGTTTAGTTAATCTCCCTTCGTTCTCAGATAACATAAGATTTATCGCGCCAGCCTCGGTCGGTAGTGATAACGAGATCGTATGGTCTCGTGGAGGGAAGAGTTTGACGAGCTGGAGTCTGAGGGCTCGCTTTGTTGCTCTCTGCCGCTTGCTTCTCACGTGTTTGTTTGTAAACACCGGCCTGGGATAAGAGTCCAGAGTTGGTTGAGCTTTCACAACAGAGTTAGTGTCACTGCTTTAAGATCTTTCTTTCATAGACTGATTCCTTCATTTCCGCATTTGTTCTTTTTCTCTGCTGCTGCACTCACACGACAACAGCTTCTCTTTATATAATCCACTCTTAAAGAGTCGTTAAATGGGCGCAGAAAAGTTATGTTGTAGTTTACAGCATGCTAGACTTGCCTGATGTTTTTAATGCCATGAAAAATATACTAACAACAAAACAAATATCAACAGGGTTGAAACTAAGAATGGCAAAATGTTACATCTTCTCAATATTCCTGTATGGTGCAGAAACATGGACATTAGACAAGAAAACAGAACAGAAAATTGAAGCCTTTGAAATGTGGATTTATAGAAGAATAGGTAGAATTGGATGGAAACAAAAGATAACAAACGATAAAGTTTTAAAACAACTGAAAATAAAAAGAGAAATACTAAGTACAATTAAGACAAGATAAATGAAATTGTTTGGGCATGTTAAAAGACACAACAGCCTACTAAAAGTAATATTGGAAGGAAAAATACAAGGTAAAAGAGGCAGAGGCAGACCAAGACTAACATGGACGAGTAACATCAAAAGATGGTCAAGTCAATCTATGACAGCCTGCACCATCAAAGCAAGAAACAGAGTAGAATGGCGATCCATGGTAGCCAACCTTCGTTGCGGAGTAGGCACACGATGATGATGATGATGAGACTTGCCTGACATATTCGATATCTTTAGGGTACTGGCTTCTTTCCCTCTTCCATATCTTCTTCTCTGGCCTGACTAAATTAGTCTTTTTCTAGGCTGACCGCGGAGAGCGGAAGCAAGGTATTGATCAGTTCTGTTTCGTTTATAATGAGAAACGGTAAAAGAGACTTCATCATCATCATCATCATCATGTACCGTACCGGTTGACGTTGGCGATCATGACCTTCCACAATCTTCTATCTACAGTGCATCGTGTCAATTCTGTTGTTGACTGTTTTCCATGCCATGACACCAAGCTATCCAGTATTTTCTCTCTTTGTCGTCCACGATCTCTCTTTCCTTTTATTTTGCCAGTTGTAACCAAGTATTCCAACTTTCCTCTTCTCATGATGTGCCCAAAAAATGTTGATTGCTTCCTTCAGATGTTTTTTAAGTGCTCCCTTTTTGTGTTGGCCTCTTTGAGAACTTTCTCATTGGTCTTTTTAGCTGTCCAGGGAACTTTCAACATTCTTCTGAGAAATCCCATCTCTGTAGCCTCTAATCGTCTTTTCATTTGTTTGTCTGTTGTCCATAATTCGCTTCCATAGGTCAGAATTGGTTCTATTTAGCATTGATGAACTCTCTTTCTCATTTCTATTGACATAGATTTGTTGCATAAGATATTTTTCAATTTTCTGAAATGCTATATTGGCCTGAGCTATTCTGCTTTTTATTTCTGTGTTGCATCTTCCATCTGATGTTATTACTGTGCCCAAATATTTCAAACGTTGCACTTGTTTCAGATTTGTCTTGTTTATTTTTATGCTGCATGATGATGATAATTGTTTCTTCGATATAACCATTACTTCTGTTTTCTTACTGTTCAGACTGAGACCTTTCTCAAAAGATACTTCATGAGGCGTTAATTGCTGTCAGTTTAGGCGCTGTAGGGAGGGCGTCTTGGCGATTTTTTTCTCTTCTAGTTCACTTGTCTCCCGTTGTTGATACATATTTTTATTGTAAGTATTAGTGACAAGAATCAACACAATGACGTCAACTCAGACGACTGTTCTGGTAAAGATGTACAACAAAGAATTGAGGTGATTAGAAAAACGATAGAGAGACAAGAATATAGGCAGAAGGAATACCAGAGAAAAGAGACCCAGCTATGAGAGAAAAGTATTTAACAATCCTCTCTGAAAAAACAATTAGGACACTTACCAACAGCTTTTTTACCTCATCCCCTTGTACAACTAACAGTCATCTCTAGAGTTAGGCTTACTCACTGATAATGATTTTTATATTTTCATTGTTATTTCACGTAGATCACAGCACGGCGTACTAATAATGTCTTGACATGGATTCACGTAGTTAATAATCACTGACTATGACATTTTTCTTACACAAGTTTATGAGATCGTCGGTTGCGCAAGTGAAGGTACCGGCGGAGTACATATATAATTACACGTTCTAATTATAAAATTCTTAAATAAAAATAATTTTCTTGGTCTGGATGCGCTCAAGAGGTTAACACCTGTGGCTATTGGGACATCTCTTAATACATATTATCTGTGACATTCCTAACTATATCTTTCATTCTATCAAAATATCACAACTTGTCTTACCTTACAATTGCTATTTTATATCTCTATCTTGACTTATTCTATGCTATTGTTATTAAGTTAGTTGATGCCTCTCTGTGTAACACGTTTTGAAATAAGCAATCCTAATATGAATATTATTCAGACACTTGTATCTTTAAGCTTCTTCACTATTATAGGCTATCCTCAGCTAACATTGTGGTTAGTTTCCTGAAAATGACTTTATATGAAACAACGTTAAGAAAACCATGACTTTAAATGAAACAACGTTAAGAAAACCATGACTTTACGTGAAGCAACGTTAAGAAATTCATGACTTAATCTGAAACAACGTTAAGAAATTCATGACTTAATCTGAAACAACGTTAAGAAATTAATGACTTAATGTGAAACAAAGTTAAGAAATTCATGACTTAATCTGAAACAACGTTAAGAAATTCATGACTTAATCTGAAACAACGTTAAGAATTCATGACTTAATCTGAAACAATGTTAAGAAATTCATGACTTAATCTGAAACAACGTTAAGCGAAACCAGTGGTACTGACTTTTCCGTCCGTTTCGACGCACCATGCGCAATGCCGATTTCTGTCATGCACGTTCAGCCGCACAGTGCGTCACTCATAAATTTATTTGTGTAAACTGTCAAAGAACCATATTCTTTTTATATGTCTTGTATCATCTTGATATTGGTGAAATATAATTCCTTGTTTAATTATCTAAAAATCCATATATAATATGTTAAGTGTTAGATAAATATAAACATGTAGATTAATATTTAAAAACATTACAAAATCTTGTCTCTGAGATCTCTAACACTAAATTGATAAAAAAAAAACCTTTCGCATTGAAAAAGTTAAATAAAAAGATGAAAGAACGTTCCGTTTCTTTATTTAAAAAAAAAAAAAAAAAAAAAACTGTTGTCGCATGTCTGGGTTATGTGATCAGTATTACTCTAAGGGACTGTGCGGTCTAGAGGTAAAACGTCGGCCTCTTAACAAAAAGGTCTCGGGCTCAATTCTCAGTACCGACGGTGGAGTTGCTGCAAAAATCGAACTCGGTTTCTTCGTTTCTACTCCCTCCTCTGTTCTCTGAGTAGTGATATCCTATGTCTAGCTCTCTAGGAAAACGGTTAAAAACAGGAGGTCCCGTGTGCACTCGCGCACGTTAAAGAACCCTTGGCAGTTAAAGTCAAAAATAGCAGGCTATAATAGCCAAA
This sequence comes from Megaustenia siamemsis, assembly GCA_032433765.1. NCBI lineage: Eukaryota > Metazoa > Mollusca > Gastropoda > Stylommatophora > Ariophantidae > Megaustenia > Megaustenia siamemsis. The sequence goes on from JAVIAB010000050.1 coordinate 71,946,368, forward strand.
TAATTGTTAAGCAAATAAACCACCGATGTATCGCGAAGAAAGGCGCAGGTGTCGCTGCTATGTCGTAAACAGGCGACTCAGCGCATCCACGCCCACTTAACGGATGAACACTAAGAAGAGAGAGATAAAGCATTACTCTACTTCCGATTTTATTTCTCAGAAACACTCGCTACTCATTTAATCCTAGAATCCACCGACCTGAACTGAACTCATTATCTTGCCCTCGGCAATCCATCGACTAAGATTTGACATTATTTTTATATTTTCTAATATTCCGCTTCTGTAACTCCGTACATGAGCACAAACTTTAATCTTATCTCTTCCTTTTCACGAATTGTACCTACAGCTGTAGACTGCTATATGACTGCCTATGTCCACAACTCGCTCTCCTGTGAACTTCTAATATGTACTATTTAGCTTCTAATATAACACTCTTCTATTATTGTTGTGACCACAGACAGAAGTAATGTCAAATTCACTTTCAGCATTCACTGTTCTTGGGTTGTAACACATTTATAGTAATTATAGTTATAGTTATTCGAAGGTCCCTGTATCACTGAAAATGAATGAAAATCCATAATTGCTTAACTCTTTACGTACGTTTCGCCGCACTGTCCGTCACTCAATTTGATAGTCCAAACCGTCATCAAACCATATTCTTTTAACATGTCTTGTATCATCTTCGTATTGGTTGAAATCTAATTCCTTGTTTAATTATCTAAAAATTTCGTATATAATATGCTATATATTAGATGAATATAAATATGTAGATTGATTCTTAAAACCAGGAAAATGTTTGTCTCTAAAATCTATTCCATTGCATTGATGAAAAGCTTCCCTACCGAAAGAGCTAACCGCCAGCGCCAGTGGAATCATCCAAATTAACATTTCATCGAATGTCCGAACAAAGAAAGGCAGCTGTAGTCCACATCGTAGAAAACAAGACACACGTCAAATGACATAAGGCTTCGTAGCACCGACAGTGAACGAAACTGAACTCTGATTCGCCATACGACATCATCATTCATCGTAAGCAATATGAATATAGAAACACCGTCCGGATGAAACACATAGCTCACGGTGTGCACAGAGCACTAGGCTCAGTAGCTCTCGCAGCAAGCCGAACTCTGAATATGAGGAAACTGCAACAAGAAACACTTTTTAGACAGTGCCTGGACGGTTCTTTGCCGCCTGTCCGCCATATATGACTGGAAGTCATTGAGAATTGGGTTATAAATGGATATTCAAAGAAAACCAACAAGAAAGAAAACCGCGGTTCAATAACAATACATATAGTGCATTAGTATCTTATCATCTTTATCCTCATCACATCATCATCAAGTACCATGCCTGCTGGCTTAGGTGATCACGTCTCTCCACAACTTCGTCAATAGTGGCGATTCATGATTGTACAAAGAAATTCCGACGGTGGTTCTCTGTTGCCTTCCGTCGGTTTGTTTACGGTTGTCTCCGCTAGCCTTTAACTAAAAAGTCTTACCACAAGACTGTGAGGTTATTTTACATCAGGGTACCCTCCCTTAGCATTTAACTCTCCCGAGCATACGTGCAAGGCAGTAAGCAGCCGCAATATTTAAGTTTCTCGTTCATTCAGTTCAGTATCTTATAGTCCATACTAAATGTTTTACATGATTTTATATGTTGCTGTTTGCGGCGACATTGAACGAAGCGAAGCTGGCAGGGAAGTTTGTGTAGACGTACATGGGAACATTAAGAAAGTTTGTGTGAAAACATTAAGGTGGGTTTATATGATACATTTTTAAAGACTAATGATTCCACAGAGAAAAAAAAAAAACAACAATAAGAATTAGACTACAAATAATGTAGCAACGCGCAAGATAGAAGGAAAGATAGTTAAAGGAAACCAGCGACAGAAAATAAAAAAAAAAAACTTTGAGTAGTTTGAAGTTTAAAAGAATCACTGCAAACGAATTAAAATCAATAATTGCTCAACCGCCCATGTCAGTGGAAATATTCGAATCACAATTCATCTCATTGAAGGATCTAAACAAAGAAAGGCAGCTGCAGTTCCCATTATATCCGCTACAGGATACGCCAAAAGACATAAGGCCAAGCGGCACCGAAAGTGAACGCAGCTGAACTGTCCTTCGTCATACGATATCATTATTCATCGTAAGCAATGGAAATATCGAAACACGATCTGGATGAAAAACACAGCTCACGGTGTGCACAGAGCACTAAACTGAGTAGCGCCGGGAGCAAGCCGGACTTGGAATAAGAGGAAACTGCAACAAGGAACACTTTTTCAGACAGAGCCTCAACGGTTCCTGTCATATATCCGCCATAGTGCCTGGAAGTCCTGACACTATAGAATTTCAACCGAACATCGAAATTCTCAACAAAATAAAGCCGTTGATGCTCTCGTTTGACGGGACATACTGTGAGAAGATAATCCAATCCCCATGTACACCTCGTTTATTCACCCTTGACACAAATAATAAATAACTCATTGTTCTTTATTTATTGCTTCTGTCCTTGTTTCTTGCCGCATTCATTCATGACATTCTAAACAACACAGACAAGACAGATTCACACCACCCCATTGTCCTACTAAAGTCGTGTCTAATTTTGCACTAAGAATTACATTTACCTTTCACCTACAAATATATAGAAGCGTATAATTTGAAACATGAATAATTCTTGGTCATTTGAGAATAACACATTCATCAAGTACCGTGCCTGCTGGCGTAGGTAATCATGTCTCTCCACAACTTACGATCTCGACAGTTATTTATTATTTCTGTTTTTGAACTTCTGCCAAGCAATTTCTTATGCTGTATGGTATCTTTTCTCTTTGATTTCCTCTATCTCTTCTTTCCTCAATTTTCCCAGTTGTCACAATATATTCTAGCTGTTACCTTCTCATTGCTTGGCTAAAGAATAATGATTTTTCTTCCTAATTTTGGAAATTAGCTCTCTTTTTGCTATGGCCCCTTTCAGGACGTTTTCGTTACTCTTCTTAGCTGTCCACGGTATTCTCAACATTTTTTCCTGTAAAACCACATTTCTACAGCCTCCATTGGTTTTCTTGACTGTTGTACTATTGTCCAGGATTCACATCCATATGTTAACACTGGCTCTACATAATATTTCAGAACTCCTTTTAATACACATTACGCCGACGTTAAAAAATGATTAAAAAAAGAGTGAATGTTGCAGTAAAATATGTACCAAACATATTTTATAAAAATAATATTTTTTCAATAACTTCTTCACTCGCCGATTTAGACAAAGGAGGGAAAGGTAACCTTTAAGACGCGACAGAATAGTAATTATTTGGTCACTTCTTTAACACAAAACTGTTACCTTAGGGAGCTTTTGGTAGTCTAGTTGAAAAAAACACCCGACAGGGCTACCGACGTTCGGACAACCCGTGTTCGATTCCCGCTGGAAGCAGTGTGAGTTGTACTCGTGGTCCCACTGGAAGCAGTGTGAGTTGTACTCGTGGTCCCACTGGAAGCAGTGTGAGTTGTACTCGTGGTCCCACTGGAAGCAGTGTGAGTTGTACTCGTGGTCCCACTGGAAGCAGTGTGAGTTGTACTCGTGGTCCCACTGGAAGCAGTGTGAGTTGTACTCGTGGTCCCGCTGGAAGCAGTGTGAGTTGTACTCGTGGTCCCGCTGGAAGCAGTGTGAGTTGTACTCATGGTCCCACTGGAAGCAGTGTGAGTTGTACTCGTGGTCCCACTGGAAGCAGTGTGAGTTGTACTCGTGGTCCCGCTGGAAGCAGTGTGAGTTGTACTCGTGATCCCACTGGAAGCAGTGTGAGTTGTACTCGTGGTCCCGCTGGAAGCAGTGTGAGTTGTACTCATGGTCCCACTGGAAGCAGTGTGAGTTGTACTCGTGGTCCCACTGGAAGCAGTGTGAGTTGTACTCGTGGTCCCGCTGGAAGCAGTGTGAGTTGTACTCGTGATCCCACTGGAAGCAGTGTGAGTTGTACTCGTGGTCCCACTGGAAGCAGTGTGAGTTGTACTCGTGGTCCCGCTGGAAGCAGTGTGAGTTGTACTCGTGGTCCCACTGGAAGCAGTGTGAGTTGTACTCGTGGTCCCACTGGAAGCAGTGTGAGTTGTACTCGTGGTCCCGCTGGAAGCAGTGTGAGTTGTACTCGTGGTCCCACTGGAAGCAGTGTGAGTTGTACTCGTGGTCCCGCTGGAAGCAGTGTGAGTTGTACTCGTGTTTGTAAATAAAAATATCCCCACGCTCTACCCAGCCGCTGGCAGAAAGGGGTACCAAAGTAGTACTCTGGGGAGGTGAGGAATGCCGCCTCGCATCGTGAGTTTCGATGCTTGAAGCGACACTCTCCAGAAGTCTCCGAACACTTCTGGATAGGCGGTCCAGCACATGTGGGTGGAAACTCGCGTGCTAAGACGCCGATTCAAGTCTCGTACTTGACCTTGACCTTTGTTACCTCATCTAAGTTAATAACACTATCATCAAACCAATAATTGAATAGAAAATGTCCTACCAAATAAAAAAACAACAACTTTGTTTTACCAACTTCTCTTGCAACCACCAGACTCAATTATCGATCATGGAAAAAAATGGATTGGTGGAAAATTTGAAGAACTAGGAAACAATTCAGCAGAAGAGGTCAACAGAAAAACAAAAGACCGCACTACATCTCCCATCGCAGCAGGGCCGGAAGCTGTCAGCGCCCAACAGCTGATGTCTTGCGTCGGAATCGGTGAACCCTAAACATTTAGACCCTACTCCACCTTTTCGCGGTGCCTCCAGATACAGGTTATACTGTCTAGTCTAGACAAAAAGTAGGGATCGAAGAGGGAGGATAACCTGGCAATCAAAAATAACATGCTGAAGTGGAATGTGTTGGGCCGTAAGGCGCAAATATCACAGTTCTACTAAAAACTAGAATACACTGTATCTACACCAACTTAACGTCCTTCAAAGGACACGTAACCAAGGGGACAATCAATTCCTTTAGTAGCCATCGGGTGAACGACAGAAAGAGAGAATATCTCCCATCAACGTTAAAATGTGAATGAGGAAGGAAAGTAGAAGAAGAAGACTTCTGTTGCTTTTCAAATGGCTCTCATAGTCATGCTTTTCTGCTTATGTTTTTTTTTTGCTTTCTGCTCATTTCTTTCTGCTTTGAGTTCATGGCTTTCTGCTCATGTTTTTCAGTAGGTCTCTGTCTCCTTTTTTCTCGTTGCGTCAGAAAGTTTATGACTTCCATTAAATACTGTCTGGCGGTGAACGTATTACATATCCAAATCAGCCGATCGGTTGTTTTGTTTTTAACACGATCAAAGCTGATGTAACGCAAACTCTATTCCAGGTATTGTCTTTCCAGCTCTCTCTCTCTCTCTCTCTCTCTCTCTCTCTCTCTCTCTTCCTGTCTCCTTCACTATTCTCTCGTGCATCTCATTGCAATTTTAATTAAAAGTGTTTGTCCTTGTATTTTGGTGCCATATTTAATAATATCTCTGTCTACGTCTTCTATGAGCTCGCCCGCTAAGTGGGCGTAGATGAGTTGTGTCACTTTACGTATGGCAACGCCACGACATTTGTGCCAGTATGCGTGACACATCCGTCTCTAGCATTGGTAGATTTGTTTCACATTTTTTGCTCGGGCAGCAGCCATTTTTAGCCTATTTTCGACTTTTAATTGTCAAGAGTTCTTTACAGTGTGCGAGTGCACAGGGGAACTCCCTGTTTTGGCCGTTATTAGAGAGGACTAGACTAAACTAGGCTAGACACTACCCAGAGAGGACTAGACTAAACTAGGCTAGACACTACCCAGAGAGGACTAGACTAAACTAGGCTAGACACTACCCAGAGAGGACTAGACTAAACTAGGCTAGACACTACCCAGAGAGGACTAGACTAAACTAGGCTAGACACTACCCAGAGAGGACTAGACTAAACTAGGCTAGACACTACCCAGAGAGGACTAGACTAAACTAGGCTAGACACTACCCAGAGAGGACTAGACTAAACTAGGCTAGACACTACCCAGAGAGGACTAGACTAAACTAGGCTAGACACTACCCAGAGACCAGAGGACGGTAAAGTCACGACGAAATCACGACGTGAACAATTCCCGTCGCCTGAGGCGAGATTCGAACACAGGACTTACCTGCCCCGAGGGGGATGTCTTACCTCTAGACCACCGAGTTCCACAATTATGAATATCGTCTAGATCCTTCCATCACCGCGTGACGTCACATTGAGTTTGTAGTGTTTTGTCACCACCCACCTCTATTCTGGACTTATATCGATCTTATCTAATGAGTCTATGCCTGCCAACTTTGCTTCTCCTATAAGTGTTCTTTTCAGTGTCTCTCTAGATCTTTATACTTTTCTTCATCTTTATATATCCTATAGAAGAGTGTTTTTTGTAATTATATTGTTGTCTCTTCTCATGTCCGACATATGTTCATCTTCTAAGTATAGATGACATCGTTGGTTGCATGGCAATTTCTCTTATCTCTAAATACGTCTTACATTCATTCATTCAAATGTACACAGAATATTCTTCTTAAGCATTTGTCTTCAATATATTACGTACAGGAAATATAATACAGAAGTTTGTGAATTAAACAGTTAAATTGTATCATGCTAAATGTGTACATCATTTTCACAACCACTTTTATCCGGCAGTCTATTCCCACTCATTACCTTTCTTTCCTTGATATGTTTTCTTATCATCAGAGCATCAACGACTTTCTGTCTGTAAAACTGACAATGAGATTTGTGTCATCTTGTTCATTTGCACACATCAATATCCACTTCCATAGATTGTTCTGGGAAGTAATGGCGGCTTGACGAGATACTGACCACATCACTCACAAATATGCGGTTGGTAATGGAAAGCGTGATCGCTAATACTTTATTCCCCGTAAGCCAAAGAAAGCGTGGAAGGAACCTTTACTTTAATATCTACTTCAAATCATTTTCTTTGTTTTGTTTTATAATTAATTATATCAGGAGCCGCATCTTCTCAGTCATCATGTAATCAACATAAAAGTGGACTAGTGTCCTGTCAAATTGAAAGTCCAAAGAAAAGTATTCAACTTCACGCAGCTAGACCACGATGACATTTGGGGTGAGGTAATGAATACCTCGTACATAGTAATATTTATGCTTCTTGCTCGGGGAAGACTACTATTAATATAATAATTCAAGAGGCAAAGCTGCGAAACATGAATATAAGATCAAGCGTGGTACGTGATCGATGTTGTACCCATATGATATTATCATGGTACACTATGGATGAGGGATAGTTGAGAGTCATGCTGTACAGAAAGGTTGGCACATGTTCAGCAAGTACGATACTCTGATTACAGGCACTCACCAATAAAGAATTGCCAAAATATCAATAAACCAAACCTACATGGATCTACAACTCAAGAAGGCTGGATAAGCTTAAAAGGGAAAGGAAGTAAGAAGGTAAATTCGAGAATAGCTACCTTACAACCGGGGGGAGGGGGGATATTTCTGGATATTGAGTCAGAGAGGATAGTCTAGATTGTGAGTCTCGCTTTGGATCATGCAGAACGTTGTTACACAGAGAGTAGTTTTGGGCTTCAAAGAAAGTTCGCCTCAAGGAATTGTAGATGCGCTGTGTAACAAGCTGTGCTATCTGAACCTTTTGGTCTGAAACAGTCTTCTAAAACATGTCAAGAATAAGTGAGTCAGGTACCAAATACTTGATCAGTTGGTCGGAGTGCCACAGGTTGGGGCTGACCCCGCGGTCACGATATCGCCAGGCCGACACACACTTTCCACCTCGCTACAGATGTACCCATATTGGCTATATATCAAAATAAAAGAAAACCATTAAACATAGGCCCCACAGCTTCTGATCAACAGTAAGGACAACTTCGATAAGGTCTGCTAGAATATGTAAGAGAGATCGCGGACGACAAAGAGAGAAAATACTGGATAGCTTGGTGTCATGGCATGGAAAACAGTCAACAACAGAACTGATACGATGCACTGTAGATAGAAGATTGTGGATGGACATGATCACCTACGCCAACCGGTATGGCACATGATGATGAGAATATGTACACATGCTTTTTGGGGCATCTGTTCGATATGCACACCCATAGTTAGATATACACAGTTTAAACGTATCTGGTACCCACCTCTCCATATTTTAGAACCCTTCCTTTTTATTTCTCACCTGGCTGTCTGGTCAGTGAGATATATAGTTAGTCAGACCGCCAACCTATTTTAGTTCAGTGTCTGAAACTTTGGACCGCAGGGAAGTGACATTTTGTTTTTATCTTTTTTTTTCTCTCTTGTATATCTAACATATTATCGCCATGTACCTAGATTTGTGCATATATCCATATGTATATTTCTGTGTTGTTGTTTCATCTGAAGACCTGGAAACTTTTCTTTTATTACTCACCTACGTAAAGCTGTTACCATAAAACTTCTTTCTCCATTTTTTCTTTTAAAAAAAAACAAAACAAAAAAAACTGTCATTATCATCAGCTTTACAGCAGCTTCGCATCTTGGTGTATCTCGATACCTTTACTCCTTTACTACAATTCATTCACGTCCGTACTATCAATGAAAGTGTAAGAATCGTCATTACGAAGAAAACGCAGCTGAAAATAGGTAGCGGAAATATTTTTAACGAAACGCATCTGCTATAAGCTACACTATAAGAAGAGACCCCTTGTTACAAGAACTCGAAGGACAACTTGTAGATAACTTTAAAAAAGTGATGTATAAAGCTGTTCTCCTCACTTACAAAGGATACCACAATTTATGTGACGTACACGCTGTCTCTCAGATAAACTCGCATAACGTCTCGTTACTTGAGCATAGGGTGGTGTTCTTTCCCGTGCGGTGGTTTGTCAGAACTCATGCTCGCTAACACGCACGCACATAGGACTAGCATATTTGCAGGAAATCATAGAAAGGCAATTTGCCTAGTTTACTATATAATACCCACACTGTATCTTCAGCCAATGTCTTAATCGTTGTGGATTAAGATAATCAGATATACTTTCAGAGATTCATAGTGCTGGAGTTTGAGAATTATCTTAACGGATTGCTTCACCGTAGTTTAAAGCGAAGTGCATTGTTGGAAGAGATAAGATTGCAAACTATTTGTTTACAAGTGCACCGGTACAAGAGAACTAGATAGTGCACGTGAGCTGTGTACGCAACGTTCTTGGTTTACCTCAATGAACGGGATGTACTAGTTTATTCTAACAGCTAGAGATTACACAATGTGAAGGCCGAGTTGTTAGTTATGGGAATTTATTAATGTTTCCGTGAGAGCAATTAGAGCGTGTAATATTTGAAAGGAAGAGGCAAATAATTGCAGTGCTACTGTAAAACTGGTAGCAGGAACAAGTAGTGGGCTATAACGTTCACTCGTACAAAGTATGGTGACAGCTTTACAAAAAAATGAACAAACAAATTATTGACGTTACTGTAATATTTCTACTTTACTGTCCGACCTTATATTTATAGAAAAACATTTTTGATAGTATCTTAATGACGTTGGTTTTTTCCTGTCAGAAGTCTCTCCTCGCACAATGCGTCGTCTTCGTGTGCTTGGGTAGAACTAAGTTATTGTTGTTGTAAAGGAGATAAACACATAGATCAATTGCTATCTTCTTGTGTTTTTGTGAAGCCAGTAAAGAAATATAAAGTAAAAAAAAAAGTAAAGAGCCCAGTCACGCCAAGTGGCGTAAAGGGAATGTGGTGTTAGTGACCATACATTTTACAGACCTTCGACACATGATTTTTTGGAGTAATCTGGTCGGTATTACGCCCGTGCCGCTTTACTTTCCCAGAAAAAAAATCCGGTACCCATTTAAGTCTGGGTGAATCTGGAAGCCGTCGGTTGGGATCGAACCCTACCTCTTGTCCTTTGTAGTAGTAAAGAAATACACGCCTCAGCAACACAATGCATTGTACCCTTTCCTTGATTTCTATGCATTGAAGATTACGGTATAGGTCATAGACAAGGATAAAGCAAAGCAAGAAAGAAAAGAAAAAGAGTCAGTTGCCCCTCGAGTAAGGCGTGTATGGGGTAAGTTGTCACATTTGTTCACAATTGGCATATGTTTACGTTAATTTGGTACAAGCCGTCGACAGGAATCAACCCGACCTCTTGTCATTGGTAGGCTAGTGCACTAAGGACTGCTCCACCGTGATGCCCGTCAAATATCACACATGTGGTGATCGATGGTGCCGTGTTTGGTAAACAAGAATGGTAATGCTTGTATGATCGCCTCGTTTGTGCATGTTTTTTTTTTAAAACTATAAGGTAAAATGCATTGTAAACGACAACAAGACAGCATTCTGGATAGTGAAACAGAAAGACAGCAGTAGATATCACAAACAACATAGTGCATCTTGTGCAGATCTTTATTGATACACGCTGGGTGACTTGACAAACAGAAAAAAACCCAAACCACTTGACAAAGACTTGTAACGATGATTGACAGATGGTTATTTATTTCTAGGAGTCAGAGCTCAGTGCTGGTCTTTATGTGGCAACAGGAATACAACATGAAGGAAAGGCCAAGAAAAAGATAAATGAAGAACTGTTTTGAGATTCAAGCACGTAAAACTAGTTCTTTAAAAGTTGATGAATGAGTTAGGGAAAGTAACTTGGAAAGTGATCGCAGGTAAAGGAATGGACCTTTTTAAATGGAAATGGAAAATATGCCAGTTTGTCTTTTAGATACATCGCTGCTGCTAAAGCAGGAAAATATGGTTAATAACAAGATCTAATTGAGCAGGTCTGAAGAAGACAACTGAAATGTGGAATATAGATCTTTAAAGATGACACGATGATGTGAGATATACAGACAAACTAGTCATCAAATGAAAATCTTGAGTAACTCTGCAATAAAGGGAAAAATTGTTAATCAAAATACAACCCTATAGTGACTAAGACAAGCACAAAAACTGCTTATGGAATCTTCATTATCTTAAAAGTATAATTATACCCATAAAATGCACCACTGACTCAATACGATTGTAGAGAAGTAAGTGTTTCATCCAGTTCACGTTTGCTGGACATGAAAGTGATCACAAGTGAAAATAAATAGTAGCACCAGGTCAATGTTTGCAGTCTCTACCATCTCAATTACATGTTTCTTCTATTTTGTATTTTTTTACAAATCTTATCGCTGGATTGCAGCTCTCCAAATATATTTTCTTTTAATAAAACAACACAAAAGATAACTTCATGGGGATAGAATAAAAAAGAAAAACATATTCAAAAGTTGCCTCTATCATTTTGTCTATTTATCCAACTAACCCCCACATACTCGATGCCTACCACATCAAGCAAAGCGATGATTGTATGTTTGTTTGGAGTCGTTTTTGCCCTTTTTTGGCTGTCTGAAAATGTGTTGTTGAGGAGTCTGTCGATTCCTGCCCACATAAGTTTATTTTGCTATCATAGTGAGAGCATATTGTAATTATTAATTCAAAAATAAGATTTCGTTGGTGTTATTTTATAGCAATTTTATCCCTGCTGCAGTATAATTGCTCGCTCATTTTTTATTATCAACTGAAAATTGACACTGCACTTTTAACGTGCTCAACTTATGCACAGACCTATAATTTAGCTTTCGCCTCTGAAATACAACAATATTATTGCCTCGGAGATAGACAGAAATAGAACATATAGTGCAAGGCTGCTGTGAAACTGGATTTTAAAAAATTGTATTTAACAACTGAAATATAGTGTATAACAACAAAAGACAGTACAAAAAGTATAAGCATTTCGGCCACAGCCCTTCGTCAGTACGTCAAGACAACAAACACGTGCAAGATGACGACACAATTACATAGATGGATTTCTACTTAGCTCCCGTTAGGGATCTGTGAAGAGATCGCCCCGAGATCCAAAGAGTAGTATGAACACACATCTGGGTAAGTAGCCAAATAATATGTACAAATAAAGATTCCCTCCCCTGCCTCGCTAGACATATATAGCGAATGTATATCTACGTATAGCGAATTTAGTGTTAGTGACCAGATTTTCTATCACCACGCACACTTTTGAGTGATGTGGTCGGTATCACGCCAGCCCGCTTTTACTTACCAGAAAAAATCACTGGTACCAATTTTTAGAGGATGGGTGAGCCCCGGGGCGTTTTCTCCGAAAAGAAAAAATCAACTCATATTCATGTGATTACACAGGCAGGGCAGGAAGGACAGCGGTTTTCAAGTAAGAACAATAGAATATGGTAAAATGATGATTATGGAAGGCCCCGGTGTCACTGCAAACGAATTAAAATCCATAATTGCTCAAACGCCCGTGCCAGTGGAATCATTCGAATTAATATCTCTTCTCCCAAACAAAGAAAGGTAGCCAGAGTCCCCATCATAGCAGTCTCAGCACACGCCAAAAGACATAAGGCGAAAATCACAGAAATTGAACACAGCCATCTGTTCCCCGTCATACGATATCATCATTCATCGCAAGCAATCGGAATATCGAAACACGATCAAAACGGATGAGACGCAGAGCTCACTGAAGATACAAATATGAAAAATGAAAAGGATAACCCTCTAGCTGAAAGTTTAGGAAGAACGGGTCCTTAGCAGGTGGTGGGAATAGAAAAAAGAGGAACGGAGTTAAGGTAGGAAGAAACAGTCTATTATGATAAATCAAGATGAAAGGAACAGATCCTGCTTACACTGAGACAGCAGATTAAATTGGCTATGAGTCGGTTTTCGTTTTCTCAGATTATGAATTTTCATTTTATGTATAATTTGACTAGTTGCATTCGAGTTTTGACATGTACATGAGAATCTGACAGTTAAAAAAAAAAAGGTGATTTTATAGAAGAATGTTGAGAATACAATGAACAACTAACAACAATAGGAGGACGTTCTAAACAAGGCCAAAACAAAAAGAAAACTTGTACAAAAGAAGAATAGTCATTACTTTTCAGCCATGTGGTGGAAAGAGAACAGTCGCAGTATAGTGTGACAACTGCAAAGAATTGAAGGAATATA